>JAJAGP010003522.1:0-71508 GCA_025084515.1 Ancistrus triradiatus
ATTAGGTTTGGCTGATATGTACAACTGTGTATCATCTGCATAGCAGTGGAAACTAATGCCATGTTTACGAATAACTGAGCCTAGTGGCAGCATGTACAGAGAGAATAAAAGCGGGCCAAGCACTGACCCCTGAGGCACGCCATACTAGGAGGCAGGGCATGGATCCTAACAGTTTAATCTACTGTGCTTGCACTCAGATGAATTTGACCTTTGCATTCAACTCATCCATGAAGTGAAACATACACACATTCATACACTAGTGAACACAATTTGTTGGTTAGTTGCCATGCTTAAGGGCACTTCAGTGGAAGCTTTGCTTGAACTCCTGGCCTTCTGATCAGTGACCCAGAGCCTTAAAATGTTAAGCCTCTACTGACACCATTGCTTGTAGGGACTCTAAGGAACTTGAGCAGACTTATATGATGAAAGGCCAACATGTCCACTGGACAAGAGGAGTATAAAATCCCAAGTGACTGAAACAGTGTGAGAACTGCGTTCTCTGTAGTAATTAAGCTTCATGCATTACCTTTGGGAAAAGTTGGAGTGGAGTTTGTGATAGAGGAAAAAATCTACCAATATTAGCAACTGACCACAGTAATGCTCTCATGGCCAAATACCAGTAAGTCCTTGTGGCACTGTTCTAACATCTACAGCAAAGCCTTCCCATTAGACTAAAGGTTGCTACACCAAAAGGGGGACTAGATAAATAGTTATTTAATAGTATATATTAGAAAAATATTTATTTTATTACATTTTTTAGTACACAGAAGAGAAGGGAAATACATATACGGTACAGTACATATATACAGGGGTTAGACAATGAAACTGAAACACTTGTCATTTTAGTGTGGGAGGATTCATGGCTAAATTGGACCAGTCTGGTGGCCAATCTTCATTAATTGCACATTGCACCAGTAAGAGCAGAGTGTGAAGGTTCAATTAGCAGGGTAAGAGCACAGATCATTCGTTGTGGATTACCTTTGCTTTTGGTCACGTTTTGGAGGACTGGTGTTTTTCTTCGCGATCTGGATTTCCTTGTTTTTTTTTGCAACTTTCTGGATTTATCCTGTTTCCTCGCGGTTCCGACCGTTGGACTCTGCATTCGCGGTCCTTGCCCTTTTATGTTTGTGCGGCTGTGCCCGCTCCTCTAAGTGCTCAACTCCATGTGTATTCAGTTATTTTTGTATATAAGTTTCCCTAGGCCGGTGTTAGCTTCCCTAGCTTCTCTAAACCGGCATCAAGCTTCCTTAAGCTTCCCAAGGCTGGTGTTAGCTTCCCTAGCTTCTCTAAACCGGCATCGAGCTTCCTTAAGCTTCCCTAGGCCAGTGTTAGCTTCACTAGCTTTGCTAAACTGGCATCAAGCTTCCCTAGCTTCTTTAAGGTGACATCAGCTTCCCACTGCTTCTCTAGGCCAGCGTTAGCGCCCCCTGTCGGTCATCACCTTCCCATGTCTCCAGCCTTTCTAGTTCCCAGTGTTTTCGGTTAGCTGTGTTTTTCCTCTGTTGTCTTTAAGAATATTAGAGCTCAGTTCCGGGTGTTTTGCCTTGGCTCTGTTTGTGTTGCTATTATTATTTTGCCTCGTCATTATTATTTACCGTCTTTATTATTATAATTATTATTGTTATTATTACTTATCTCCGTTATCCCTGGCATGATCGTCCGTGGTGGTCTATGTTGTGCCTTCATTTGTGAGTTCTTTATAGACTTTTGAGTTGGACTTTGTTAATAAACAAACACATGTGTTTGGCTGGGACCCTGCAATTCGTCTGCTCATCCTTGTCGCCCCAATGACAGAATGCTCTCGCCAGGCCAGCAGACAGCGGGTCTCAGCCCTATGCCCCGCCACCCAGACCCTTTCGGCTGGGATCCCAGCCAATGCAGACTATTTTGGGACCAGTGTAGGGCGTTCGTGTCTTTTTTTTTCTCTGTGTCCACAGGAAGACCTGCTGTGTGCTGTGGCCCTCTCCCTCAGAGACAGAACCCGGGAGTGGGCTCTTGAGCACTGGCCACAGCTCACGTAGGGGACTGTGGAGCAACTCCTGTAGGCACTGAAAACCGAATGTAGTCATCGCCCTACCAAGCCTCACCACCCCCCACTGATCAGTTGACTCTGCGACCCCCAGCTTGTGGGTTGTTGGGGAATCCGGATCTTCAACAGGACCAGGCCAGTCCAGGGCTTGCCTCCTCCGGAGACTGACCAGAGCTCTTTGCTCACTCCGGAGACCTTTCAGAGCACGCCCTCGCCCACCAGTGATATCTCTATGGCCGCTTCACTCACCATGGAAGCTCTGCGAGCCGCCTCGCTTGCCAGGGCCAACCTGCATGCCGCTTCGCTTAGCAAGGACACCCTGCGTGACATCTTGCCTGTCGGTGAGGATGTCGCGAGCATCACTCCGCCCGCCATGGACGTCCAGGGGATGCCGAGGATGCCCTGCACGCCGCCTCAGTCGTGAGCTCATCAAGAGCTTCACCCCTCCTGCTGAAGATGGGTCCAGGTCCATGTCAACCGAGGCTCCCAAGGCTTGTACCGAAACAAGCTGTTATTGCCATGCAGCCCCACTTTTGGATACACTAGCCCCCGTCTTGAGCCAGTCACACCTCCTAATCCCGCTAATGAGCCGCTGGTATCTCAAGACCGGAGTCACCCAGCTCCTTTTCTGGCCATCTCGCGCACCCTAGCTCTGTGATCAAGCAACTAGTGCCATGCAATGTGGCGTCCGGGCCACTCGGCTCAGTAGATGAGCTGCTAGCCGCTGATAACCCCGTATCCAAGCAGGTTAGCCTCGTCTCTGAGCTCATCGCAGCACCTAGATCTGAAGATGAGCTGATAGCACCTAATAACCAGGTGTTTTGGCCCACTAGCCCCGCTTCCGAGCCGTTCAGGGCAGTCCGCTCTAAAGATGAGCTGCTAGCACCCAATAGCCAGGTGTTTAGGCCCACTAGCCCCGCTTCCAAGCCGTTTGTGCCTCTCAGCTCCGAAGATGAGCCACTAGCACCTGATAACCAGTTGTTTAGGCCCGCTAGCCCTGCTTCCGAGCCATTCATGACATTCTGCTCCGAAGATAAGTCGCTAGGCCCTTACAACGCGGTCTGTAGGCCCGCTAGCCCCGTTTCTCTCACGCCGCTGAGCTCCAAGGATATGCCGCCAACACCCGGTAACCTAGCACCCCGGCAAGCTAGCCCCGTTTCTGAGCTTTGCATGCCATTTAGCTCTTCGGAAGAGCCGTTAGCGCCCAGCCTTGTGGACGAGCCACTAGCACTATGCAACCCTGGGTCCGAGCTCTGCCAATGGGCCTTTAATGCCCTGTAGCGCCGAACCAGAGTCGCTAACATATGGCTGCCCTGTTCCCAAGCACATTTGCCCCGACATTGAACACGTTAATCTCGTATCTGAGCACACCAGGCTCCCTAGCCTGCCACTGGACCTTGCTCCCGAGCCTACTGCATCAGCACCCGAACTCATTGCATTACCCGACCTCGTATGCATGTTGACAACGAGAAAGAGGGAACTTCCGGACTTAGTTCCCAGTCAGGGTGTCAGTTCCCGAGAGGCCTCCCCACAGGCCGTCAGTCCCAAAGGGACCTCACCACAGGCTCTCAATCCCAGAGGGGCCTCCCCGCAGGTCGTCAGTCCCAGAGGGGCCTCGCCACAGGTCCGCCGTTCCAGAAGGGCCTTGCCGCAGGTCTGCCGTTCCAGAGGGGCCTCCGAAGAGGTCCATTGTTCCAGCACACAGCTGTCCACCATGTTTTTGCGCAAAACAACCAACTTTTTTCCATTTTAAAACATACTTAGGATGTAAAATAACTTTTCATTTTATTATAGAAAATTCACTTACCGTCTAAACAAGTCCATGATACCGTTACATTGCCGATAAAACGTCAGTAAAGTCCTTTTTTGCATGGTTATGTGCTCTTCTCTGGACGTTTTCCATTCCTCAAAACACATTTTCCCTTGAACGAGGCTGCTTTATGTTCCCTCGTTCCCTGTTCTCGGTCCCTTCCTAGGTCATTAGTTATTCAAGAGCCTGTAGCGGTATTGGCGCAGCTGTTTACCGCACGACCCACCTTCCTCACCAGCTGGCCTATGGCTAGACATATATGCAAATCTCTGGGTCTGTGTGAGCGCTGAGTGACAGAGCTGTGTTCCAATGGACAGCTAAGAGCCTACGGCTCACATAGAGACCAGCCCCAGCACGCTCAGGCCCTCAGAGCGGAGGGAGGAGGGGCTGCAATCTCTGTTATCTGCTCTGGTGAAGCGCACACAGGCCCTGTTCAGCTTGATTTCTTTAGATAAAAACCAAATAACACTGAATTGTGACTAATATTTGTTTGTTCTATTACAGAAGACATAAAGAAACTTGCAACTACCTGATTTTTAGTGACAGGCTTCTTTTTTATTTGCATTTTTAGAGCTTGTATCACATTTTGAGACGGATGGTCACACTTGATAAAAACTGTATAACTCTTGACAGGTTTGTGGTATCTGTTCCAAATTTTGGATTTAGCTTTACAAGTCCCTGATGAAACAGAAAATGTACAGCATGGAAAATTATCAATTACCAGCATCCACACACACACATTATAAAACTCAAAAAATCAAAGGCGTTTTTTGATTTTTCTGTGTTTCAGCTTCCCAAATGTAACCTAAATGATGAAAATAGAAGCCTGGAGGTGAATAGATATGTTGGCCCAAGTGTTTACTTCAATTTAAGCCCTAAATGATCATTGTTCTATATGTAAAACTAAAATAAACAGTGTTTAAATGTAATAATGCAAAATCGCATCTGCGGCAAGGAGTTCCTTGTGTTTGAATGGGACCCTGCAATTTGTCTGCTCCTCCTTGGCACCCCCTTTTTTCATTTTTGAAGCAAATGAAAAAAGGCTAGAAAAAAAGGCTTGTAATGTTAACAGACACGAGAAAAATCAAAGACTACAAATGGACCAGGACACCAATCCCAACAGTCATATCATAAACAAGCAATATTATATAGTACAATACAATGAGAAACAAACAATTATAATATAATCAACAATACAAACAATAATTAAGGAATATGAAATATAGATTTTTTTTGTACAATATATCACTAATCCATCATGGTACACATTTGAGAAAAACGCTCCCTATAGTTTAATGCACAGACTGAAGAGAGTACACATATGTGAGTTGGAGGGCCGCATCATCCTGCATAGTCCCTTTCTGACACTTTTTTGGCTTCCACAGGCTAGCTATTTACAGCCTGCTATGGTGAGAGCACTGTGTTGTGAGCACTTCCATGTCAGGCCTTTTCGCTCTTATTTTAGTTTTTGGATTCTGGCTTCTCCTATGTCTTGTTAGTAGTTTTGGGTTCTTGTTTTTTCTGTTTTCTTCTTCCATTCAACTTCTCAGTGTGTATTAGTTTGTTTATGTGGGCCATCTTTGTCCATTTTGTATTAGCTTGTAGCAGTCATGGGTTAAACATGGTTGGGTTATCTGTAATGCCATTTGTCTGTATCATCAGCGTAGTTTCCCTGTTTGCACTAGTGTAGTAGTGTTGGGTTTAGAATGATGTCTGTTCACATTAGCACCTCTGTAGCTTTAGCGTCCTGTATAGTGTCAGTCTGTTCAGTCTGTCTGTATATCTCAATGACTGGCCTTAAAAGAAAGAGCATGTTTGCACTTACGTCTTTCTTCCTGCCTCTGCAAATATGGATTGTGACAGTCACCAGAGCACACTTGATTTGAATCAAACCTTACAGTGCTGAGAATCATCCACCAGATCCGTAAGAGAGGACTTTCTGGAGACGATCTGGTGAGATTCTGTGAAAAGGAATCGTTCCCCACCCCAAAAAATTGCTCTGTATTATTCATATAAGAAATTCTTTCTGGTAGAGGGATTTTTTTCCTAAGACTATACTTCAATTAAAGATTGGATTTCTCTCATATTTTATGTGACATTAAGCCAATTTACCAAAACGTGAATTACCTTTTGTCTTTACCAGGAGTGTCAATAATTGTGGAGGTAATACAATTTAATACAATATTTCCATTTTAACTATCAAAACATTGTTATCTAACACATTTGCTCATGAGCTAAGCATGACATTTGGACACAACTCAGAACTAGCTGTGACTGTGGGTGGAGTGTAATCTGTATCACAAACACACAACACTGATATTGTTTCTGACATCTGAGCTAACAGGACAATCATGTTTCTTCATTCTTGGTTTTTATTTTTGTTGCTAATGCTGGTAAGTCTTATACAGTATACAAATACATTTGAATTACATTTGTATTACATTTATACAGTATTACATTTGAATGAATCGTTTTGAAAATATCTTTCTTCTTGAAATGTTTTATTTTCTGCTCATTTTTGTTTAGAAATCTAATGTATACAGTCTTATACAATTGTTGTAATTTATTTATAGGAGAGGCTTCTGACAGCATTAGACAAGATCAAACTACCATATCTTTAACTGAAGGCAGCAGCACCACACTGTCCAGCACATATGAAGCTACAGGATCAGCTACCAATCTCCACTGGTATTGACAAAAAACTGGATCAAAACCAAAGTTTCTTCTGCTGATCTTTGAAACTGGGAAAACTGTCACGACGGCTCAGCCACCTCACCTGCGCCTCAATATTTCACTTCATATAAAAGATGGGAAGAAGAAAGTGGATCTGGAGATCTCTTCTGCTGCACCAGCAGGTTCTGCACTGTACTACTGTGCCCTGCAGCCCACAGTAACATAAAACACATAAAGGCTGCAAAAAACTGTATCATGTGAAGCTGTTTGCTTTATTTTACAGTGATATGCCCACATAGGTTCTTACACCAATTCTTATTAAGTTATATTTTGGGAAATGTTTTAACTACTCTTTGTTTATCTTACTCTCACATTGTATCCAGTAGCTATAAATATACATTTATAAACTAAGAAAATAAGTATGGTCAAGACGTTTTTATATCTTTGTCAACAAGTACCTTTAACCCTTTCGGAGCTGTGGTTATTTGGACTGTCGCCTCACAGCGTGAAGATCCTGGGTCCTTTCTGTGTGAAGTCTTCATGTCCTCATCCTGTTCATGTGGGTTTACTCTAGGTGCTCCATTTTCCTTCTAAAGGCATTAAATTAGGGATACAAATTAGGGATTTGAGATACTAAATTGCTGTGACCGTGTTTGATATTGAACTGTTCTATTTTAACCTTGTTCTTGTCATCAATACAGCCAAGTGTACTGATGTGATGTTAAACTAAAACTATGAAGACCCTTATATTAAATGTATGATACAAAACTCCCTTTTGGAGCTCAACTATAAACCTTGCTAATGCATTAACATATTAAATTAATCATTTATTTTCCAATATCCAAGTTTATTTGCCAGTATCCAAGTGAAAAATCTAAAAAGGAGTCCGTAGACAGGCCCTAATTTTTCTGAAAAGAACAGTATTGTGATTGAAGTGATTTAATGGCAAAATATTAACTGAACAATTCTTAATAGATAACAAAACCATTTACGCAATATTTTATTGGAATTATTTGCATAAAATGTGGAGTTTTTACTATTTTCTCTTTATTTGATTGTTTTATTTGACAAATCCCTTACCACCATTGCATTGTAAATATTACAACGAAATTATATAAATCTAAATACAATTAAATTACATATATGAAATTTTAAAATGAAACACAAAGTGTTTCTAATCAAAAAACAAACACTCTAATATCCCAGAGTCAAAGCTGTAATGTCTGGATGAATGGGCAAAAAATCCTCCAAGCCGATGTACAGGATCAATCAACTGTTACATGTAGAAGCTGCAAAATATTAGATATACATTGTTCACAACATCAAAATTTCCATTTGTGTCAATGTATGGAGTCATTTTTTTTTATATCATAACTTTTTGGTCTACTCAAATGACACGGTGGCGGAGTCTCTCCAATGGCCAAGTCTAATTCAAATGTGAAGCAACATTTGATAACCTACAATATATCTTCTATCTAAGGAAGCATTTCATTTGTAACAGTTTCAAATGTAATTTTTATGACAACACAACCCTTAAAAGAAACAGTTCATTTTTAAGGTTAATATACACCGAATGACAAAAAACAGGTGTGGTCTGATTAGAAACTGGGTCTTGTCACAAGAAAAGTCTTCCCCCGCAGCTCTATAAAAAGGCTCTCAGAGGCTACTTTCGGGTAGTGTACCACTTGGTGAGATCATTGACTGCTAGACATTCCTCTGTGACACATTTGCCCACAGCTGGGCTTGTAGATCCTCCATACTCATAGTTGGCTGAAGCCGGTGTCCCAGCTGGACCCATAAATGCTGGTTTGATGATAAATCTGCAGATAAAGCAGGTCAAGGAAGTAATACAATCTGGGGGAGACATTCCTTGAAATCCTTTGCTGTGCTTGGGTGAGCATTACCCTGATGAAAAATGACAATTGGAAGCCCTGCCATGAGAGACAATGCGTGGCTGCAGGATCGCTGATATGTTAGTATCCCTCGTATCACTACTAGGGGTGATCAACTGTCATATGCGAAGGCTTCTCAGATCATCACATCAGCAGCTGGGGCAGTGTGTCACTCCAAAACAAAGGCAGGATTGAAGCACTTAAAATGTGGCCTCCATAGTCTAACACGACCGTCATTGGATCCCAAACAGAACAGTGATGATGACTGACTGTCAATGGCAGGCATGACAACAAAGTTCCTTCTGCTTAGTACTTGGAAATGGTACGGGCAGAGACACGGGTGTGTAGAGAAGGGGCCACCTGTATCTGGATGGTGCACAATGAATCTGTAGGAGCTGCTCATGCTTGTTGGTGGATCGAAACATCCTCCTTACTGGAGGCTTGTCTGGAATATCAAGAGCCTGTTTACTGTGTGTGCATGCCCTCATGGAACCACTGCTCCCAACACCTACTAACAGCTAGGTCAAAACGGCCTAGATGGTGAGCAATTCATCAAAATATCTATCCTGCTTTCCTCAGTCCAATGATGTGCCCCCTCCCAAAGTCTGTCAACTGGACAAAATGTCTTCGATTGTGTCGTAGAGGCATGTCTAGCAGTCAATGATCTCTTACCAAGAGGGTAGTGTTAATCAGACCACAGCTGTCATCATTTACATATCTGCATGCGACATAACAGCATGCTGAGTTTTGCAAGAATCCGACATTTATATCTGGGTACTATATTTTTTTCATCAATGAATGTATAATATATGCTGTGCACTCTCATTCAGTCAAAATAAATGTGTAATGGTTATATGAAAAGATAAGGTAAGGTAACGCTTTATATACAAGACAGAAAAATATGTAAGGTGGTGTTAAAAAGTGTTTGCCCCTTCCTGATTTCCTTTTTTTTTGCATGTTTGTCACACTTACGTTTTTCAGAACATCAAACCAATTTAAATATTAGTCAAAAACAACACAAGTAAACACAAAATGCAGTTTTTAATGAAGGTGTTTTTTATTATTAAACAAGAAAAAATCCAAACCTACATGGCCCTGTGTGAAAAAGTGATCGCCCCCCTTGTTAAAACATAACTTAACTATGGTTTATCACACCTCAGTTCACTGTCTCTAGCCACACCCAGGTCTGATTATTGCCACACCTGTTCTCAATCAATACATCACTTAAATATGACCTGCCTGATAAAGTGAAGTACATCAAAAGATCCTTAAAAGATACACATCATGCCAAGATCCAAAGAAATTCATGAACAATTGACAAAGAAATTAACTGATATCTATCAGTCTCGAAAGGGCTATAAAACCAGTTCTAAAGCTTTGGCAATCCAGTGAACTACCGTGAGAGCCATTATCCACAAATGGCGAAGACATGGAACAGTGGTGAACCTTCCCAGGAACCGACCAAAATTACCCCAAGAGCGTAGTGATGACTCATCCAAGAACTCACAAAAGACCCCACAACAACATCCAAAGAACTGTAGGCCTCACTTGCCTCAGTTAAGATCAGTGTTCCTGCCTCCACCATAAGAAAGAGACTCGGCAAAAATGGCCTGCATGGAAGAGTTCCAAGACGAAAACCTCTGCAGAGCAAAAAGATCATTAAAGCTCATCTTAATTTTTCCAGAACACATCTTGATGACCCCGAAGACTTTTGGGTAAAGATTCTGTGGACTTGCAAGACAAAAGTTGAACTCCTTGGAAGGTGTGTGTCCCATTACATCTGGCATAAAAGTAGCATAGCATTTCAGAAAAAGAACATTATACCAAGAGTAAAATATGGTGGTGGTAGTGTGATGGTCTGGGGCTGTTTTGCTGCTTCAGGACCTGGAAGACTTGCTGTGATAAATGGAACTATGAATTCAGCTGTCTACCAAAAAATCCTGAAGGAGAATGTTCATGACCTCAAACTGAAACGAACTTGGGTTCTGCAGGAGGACAATGATCCAAAACACACCAGCAAGTCCAGCTCTGAATGGCTGAAGAAAAACAAAATGAAGACTTTGGAGTGGCCTAGTCAATGTCCTGACCTGAATCCTATTGAGATGCTATGGCCTGACCTTAAAAAGGCCGTTCCTGCTCGAAAACCTTCCAATGTGGCTGAATTACAACATTTCTGCAAAGATGACTGGGCCATAATTGCTCCACAACGCTGTAAAAACTCATTGCAAGTTATTGCAAATGCTTGGTTGCAGTTGTTGCTGCTAAGGGTGGCCCAACCAGTTTAGGAGGCAATAATTTTTTCACACAGGGCCATGTAGGTTTGGATGTTTTTATTAATTTTATTATTAATAAACACCTTCATTTAAAAATTGCATTTTGTGTTTACTTGTGTTAACTGTTGTCTGTTACTTGTGTTGATGTTCCGAACACTTAAATGTGACAAACATGCAAAAGAATAGGAACTAGAAAAAACACTTTTCATACCACTGTATCTATATACATAACGTGGTAACAGTGCAATAACAGTGAACTGTGCATAAGAGTACATAATAGTAAAATAATCATGTGTAATCGTGTGTAAACATGGTGCTGTATGGTGTAACTTAACACATTTCACACAGCAGTAGTGTCTCTTCAATAAGGAGACTCATTATAAAGCCTTATTGCAGTTGAAAGAAAATACCTCAAATGGTGCTTTTTAGCACAGCGCAGCTGTATCAGTCTTCCACTGAACATACTTCTGTTTCTCCACTGCTGAATGCAAGGGATGTGATGAGTTAGCCATAATGGTGAGCAGCGTGTTAAGAGTTCTCCATTTTGGAGTTCTCTCCAGAGATTCCAGCTTGACTCCTGCAATGGAGCCTGCTTTCCTGATTAATCTTTCCAGTTTGTTCAGAGCACATTTGTTGATGCTGTTGCCCCAATAAAGTGCAACATAGAATATCGCACTTGCCATAACAGTAGAAGGTCCACAGAAGTTGTGTGCAAACTCCAAATTACCCCAGTCTCTTCAGAAAGTATATAGTGATGCTTGAAAGTTTGTGAACCCTTGAGAATTTTCTATATTTCTGCATAAATATGACCTAAAACATCATCAGATTTTCACACAAGTCCTAAAGGTAGATAAAGAGAACCCAGTTCAACAAAAATCAGGTACTTGTAAGTCCCAAACATCTCCACATTCTCTCCATCAATGGTGACTGGTGACAGGGGATGTTTGAGCTTCCTGAAATCCACCATCATCTCCTTTGTCTTGCTGATGTTGAACTGCAGTTTGTTCAGTTCACACCAGTCAACAAATTCTGTCACCATCTTCCTGCATTCAACCCCTGTCCATTCCTGATACATCCAATGATGGCTATGTCAGCTGAAAATTTCTGCAGATGGTATTTACTGGAGTTGTACCTGAAATCAGACGTGTACATGTTGAACAGAAACTACACCAACACAGTCCCTTGAGAAGCCCCCATACTGTATATGGCCATGTCTGAAACACAACCCAGGCAGCTGCACAAACTGCGGTCGACCAGTCAGGAAGTCCACTGTCCATGAGATGAAAGATACATCCACCTGCATCTGCCAAAGCTTCTTTGCTAGTAATACTGTCTGTATGTTGTTGAATAACAAAGCTTATCCCCTAGTAACACGGGTTATATGGTGTTGTATACTGGAGAGGTCAAAAACATGATCCTCACAGTGCTGTCAGATGTGTCGAGGTGGGAGTATGCTTTGTCCAGCAGGTAGATAACTGCATCATCAGTTCCAATGCCATCCTGCTATGCAAACTGCAATGGCTCCTGTCCTGGTCTGGCCAGTGTTCTCAAGTCAGCCTTTCCAGAGTCTTCATCAGGTGAGATGCCAGGGCAATAGGGCAGTAGTCATTTGGGACCACCGAGTGCTTTTTATGGGGGACAGGAAACATACAAGAAGTTTTTCACTTGACTGAGAATCCTTCTTGGCTGCAGCTCAGGTTAAAGATATATTGAAGGACTCTTTTCACTGTTTGAGTTTCTTCAGCTCTGTCTTCACCTAGTCAGTAGTGAACCATGGTGCTCAACTGTTGATCTGGTCTGTAGTATTTGTGTTTGTTTGATGGGGGATGTAGAGGGGGTCATGATGGGGTCTAACGGGTAAATAGGAGACGACTGCAGGTTCTACCATTATCACCATGAACTTTATGCACAAGTAAGGCTGTTGAATACAAGCAAAAACACAGGCGGGTTTCACTGTAAACTTAAACTTACTTAGACATAAGCGAGCTTCTCGCATGGGTAACTAAACATAGACAGGCCCAACCACACAAACGCGGAGCTATGTCGGGCACTACTGAACAAATGCTGATCTACGTGGGCTTAACCGCACAAGCGCTGATTAATAATGGGCTTTACCGCCCAGACGCAGACAAGACCGGGCTTACCGCAAAGGACCTGAACAAACGCGGGCTTACCGGCGAACAGATTCCACAAAGACGAGGGTAGCGCGAAGAACAAATGCATAATCAAATGAAAGTGTCCAACCGTCATGACAAACAGAAGGGAGAAATCCCACAACAATGCTCCACACTGAGGGAGAGCTAGGACCCTGCCTAAATACAGTCCCGGCCACCTGAAAGTCATCAGAGTAAGTGCCCTAGCTTCTCACAAATGGCCTTCAGTATAGGTGCTGGAACAGGAACTAGAACTGACCTTGTCTGTACTGGTACAGGAACTACAGCTGACCTCGGCATTGGAGCCGGAATGGACCTCAGCACTGGCACAGGAACTGACCTCAGTGCTATAACCGGAATGAACCTCCTCGGTATGGGAACAGTAACGGACCTCAGAGCTGGCACTGGAACCGAGACGGGCCTCCGTGCTGGATGTGAAACAGACCTCCACAACACTGGAACGGACCGTGGAGCTGAAACTGGAACAGACCTCCTCGGCACTGGAACTGAAACAGACCTCCTCGGCGCAGGAACAGACCTTGTAGCTGGAACTGGAATAGACCTCCTCGGCGCTGGAACTGGAACCAACCTCCTCGGATTGTCCGTGGTGCTGGAATTGGCGCGAATGTCCATGGCGCGGGAGTCGGCATGAATTTCCATGGCACGGGAGTCGGCGCAAATGTCCGTGGTGCGGGAGTCACATGAGCAGACCCCGAACTACCCGACGCACTTGGCTCATACACAGAGCTAACGCACTTAAAACCGGAACAACCAGATGCTAACGATTCAATTACTGAGCTAGCAAGTTCGGAAACAGAATGACTAGACACTATCAGCTCAATTCCTGAGCTAGCGTGTTCAGAAACAGAACTACAAGACCTTATCGACTCGGTTACTAAGCTAGCGTGTTCAGAAACGGAAAGACAAGACGCTATCAGCTCAATCACTGAGCTAGCGAGTTCGGAGATGGGACACCACGACGCTATCGGCTCAATCACTGAGCTAGCGAGTTCCGAAACAGGACTACACGATGCTATTGGCTCTAGTAGTGAGCTAGCGTGTTTAGATACACCATCATCTGATGCTATCAGCTCTACTACTGATCTAGCGAGTTCAATAACACAAACGTCTGAAGTTATCGGCTTTAGTATTGAGCTAACATGCTAAACAACTGAGCTAACTGGCCTAAATTTTTCGGTGCTCAGGCACTAGCGATTCAGGTACTGAGCTACGAGGCGCTAATTGCTCATCTACAGACCTTACGTGCGTGGCGTGCTCAGTTATCTCGCTAGCATACTCAGAAACAGGGCTAACGAGCCTCAAAACCTGGCTACCGGACGCTAGCTTGTACCTGGCCAATCCCTTCCTGCAATTAATAAACGAGGAATCCCGCAACTGGCGCATGAGCGGCCCACCATACAAAAAAAGCCAGTTAGAGCTACCTCCAAATTCCCAGGCTTGATCAGCAATGTGAGGCCAAACTCCTCCGAGAGTTTTTCAAAAAATTGGAGGCATGTACCAAATTCCAACTGGGAGCGATTCTTCAGCGCCCATAACAATGCTGGTCCTGACAAACGCCAACAAACAAAAAATACCTGCTTGTACTCAGAAAAAAACAGCCTTGACCGCAGGTAGCAGGAGCACTGATACAAGAAGTCCCCATATTTATGTGGATCACCGTCATACTCGTCAGGTAGGGGAACCCTGACTAACGGAACCGACCGAATCGGGGTAGCGCAATTACCTGCCGTTTCCATTGTTTGGCGGGTCATTCTGTCACGTCGGGGCTCAATGGGCAAATAGGAGACGACTGCATGTTAGCTCCCTTGAGTGCTCCCTCGAGTGCTCCACAGTCCGGTGCAGCACCGCACATGTCCTTGTCCAGATCGCCCCCTGGTGGCAGGAAGGGGCACCTAAAGTCGAAATCCCAGGCGATCCGTGACAGCTATGATCAGTTGTGGCTTTTGTTGTGTTGAGGTGTAATAAATTGAGGCTGATAGAGACAGATTAGAGTCCAATGTGACGGAGGAGAGTAATTGTCAAACTGTACAAAGAACTAGTTTAACTCATTCACCCATTCAAGGTTTCCTTCTGTAGCCATAACAGAGCTCCGGTGGTTGAAGCCTGTGATGTCTTTCAGGCCTCTCCACACATCATGTGCATTCTTCTGCTCCAATATGTTCTGGAGCTTTATTCTGTACTCCTCCTTAGCTTCACTGATCTTTATTTTGAGCTCTTTTTGTACCCTCTTCAGCTCATCCTTGTCCGCAGTCCTGAAGACTCTCTTCTTCTGGTTCAGGAGAGATTTTAAATTGCTTATAACAAAATGCTTGTTATTGGGAAAGCACCATATAGTCTTAGAGGTACAACAGAGCCAACACTTAAGTAGATGTAGTCTGTAACACAAGATGTTATCCCATCAATGCACTGATTGTGTGGATCACAGAGAACATCCCGCTGTGTGACCTCAAAACAGCCCTGCAGTGATTCCACGGCTTCTGATGATCACTCCCTCATTGTCCTGATGGTCACTGACTGTCTCTAGACCAAGAGTTTGTACAGAAAATTAAGACGTAAAAGGTTGTGGTCAGATCGGCTCAGAGGGGGTAGAACTTTGGAGTTATATGCTTCTTTAACATTAGCATACAACAAGTCCATGTCCTGTTTTATCTGGTCCTGCACTTGACAAACTTGCACTCTCGCTATGGATGCATGAATAACAAGCACACACAGAATCAGCGTTGGTGGAAGGAGGAACGTACACAACACACAGAACTAGGTGCAAGAATTCATGAGACAAATAATAAGGATGCATTCCGACCACAAAAGGTTTGTCCAGTATGTCCAGCTTACAACTCACTTCTTTCACTGTGATGTGACCTGGGTTAAACCATCTGTTATTAACAAACACGGTAATCCTTTCTCTTTTCTTTTTTACCGGACTAGTCGTGCACTCTGTCAGCACTCACAGTAGTGAATTTGTTCGGGTGAACATAAGAATCCGGTATGTTCTGGTTCAGCTAAGACTCATGGGACTCCCTCTGTGTGTTATTTCACAGCAAAACAATGTTGAAAGAGACTAATGTTGCTGGGCACAGGTATTTTTGAGGTCCTCAGAAATCTCCTTTGTTCATGCCATGATACACTTTCACAAACGTTTTGTGAAGAGCAGACTATGATAGATCCCTGTTCTTTAAGTAAAACAGCGTGCCCACTCAAACCTGATTGTCATCCCATTGATTGAAAACATCTGACTCTAATTTCAGCTTCAAATGAACTGCTAATCTTAGAGGTTCGCATACTTTTTCCATTCACTAATATGTAGTTTTGGATAATTTTCCTCAAGAAATGTAAAGTGCTGTGGCGAGCGGGAAATAAAGGCATGTTTATAAGCCAACGCTGTCATCTAGCGTCGACAGGGCTACTCATAACAATCAGGGCAGTTTGAATCCCATCAATGCTCACCAACTATTTTTGGAAACTGACACAAGAGGCACCAGATACACCAGAATAAATCACAATCAGCTTCCAAATTTTTATGTGCTACAGCAAATCGGAAATTATTTTTGTGTCTATCATAATCATAATCTCGGGAAGAAGTTTCGGGAAAAAACTTGAAAGTTGGCAAAATAATGCAGCCATCCCAGACTGGGACTGCATCAGTTTATCTTTGAACTTGCCAAACAGTGTATAAACTTAACAAAATACAAAATATGGCACTGTTACGGTTCGCCATATTAAAAACCGACAAACCGTGAAAACAAAAAGTAAAAGGGGTTTTAGGACCCAATTGCAGTTACCAGATGGAATTGATGAACCAAAATGTAAAACAAATAATATATGAACTAAACAAGAAAAAACGGAAAATGAAGCTGCACCCCTGTCGGCTGGCAGCTGAGGATCGAACCCTTGTCGCTCAAGTCTCAAGCTCAACCCTTGTTGCTCGAGTCTGTTGCTCTAATGTGTTGCCTCTTGCTGGCTTTAATGGCATGAGCTAACACAGAAAGGATAAACAACAAACACAAACGCCACACCCAGTGAACTGAAAAACAAAAAACACTCCTTCATATACAACCAAATGGAAGGAGGAGAGGCCAGGCCAAGCTTGTACTTTAAAGCGCTATGGCAAGCAAAAATAAAGAGAACAAACAAAAAACAAAGAAACCGAAAGCACTTGGCGAAAAATGGTGGAGCCTTGTGCAATCGCCATACGCACT
Source organism: Ancistrus triradiatus (assembly GCA_025084515.1). Taxonomy (NCBI): domain Eukaryota; kingdom Metazoa; phylum Chordata; class Actinopteri; order Siluriformes; family Loricariidae; genus Ancistrus; species Ancistrus triradiatus. Next base: position 17,048 of record JAJAGP010003522.1, read on the forward strand.
CGGCGTAGCTTGGGTCGGCGCATGTGCAGAGCGGCAAAATCGACATGGAAGGAGAAGAGAGAGGCTGAAAAAAAAGGGCAGCGCAGTGAGCCTCTGAAAAGACACAAATGGGGGAGTCTATTCCTGCGCTAACTCTAAGCCCTAGCTTACCTCCGGTCTTCTGAGCTGTACACTACCGATCTCCTAAAGCGAGACCAGTCCACCTGTAAGCCTATCAGGGCCGCAAAGTAATAATACTTACAAAAACCCACCATAGTGATAACACAGCAGCGTCACCGAATGCAGCGAAAACTTGCCAGGACTCAGGAATGTTCAGGAAAGTTTTCGCTGCATTCGGTGACGCTGCTGTGTTATCACTATGGTGGGTTTTTGTAAGTATTATTACTGCTTGCTTTCCTGAGTCACTATGGTGGGTTTTTGTAAGTATTATTACTGCTTGCTTTCCTGAGCAAGCAGGTTTTGCTAATCAATGTCCATAATGCAGTTTAAGCAGGTGCATGCGTGATCGCATAAGCATACCCAGGACAAAAACTGAGTCAACGCTGACCTCTAGCATCCAAAAGGTGGAAGTCAGCGTGACCCGTAACAGGCACATTGTGGGTTCAGGGCTGTAGGTCCATACTGAGCACAATGGTTCAATACAGGGTGATCTGTAGACTAGCCCTAGCCCACACAGTTCACAGATAACCTTCACTGGGCACACATGTATATTTGCAGGGTAAAGTCATAGAGTAAGAGAGAATTTTATAAAGTCTTTTTGAATACCTTTGGGATGTGGCAATGTGAACAAACCCAAGCGGACTCCCCAGCAGGGCAGTCACCAAGCACATGTTCTCTCTGTGCTCCACAGTCCCGACCTAACGTCTTTTCCCTAAACCAGATCTTTTTGGTCCCTTTTCTTTGTCCTTGGTGCCAGAAAAATAAACAAACAAACAAAAAACAGTGTAAATGAAAATAAACATTTATCTTTAGCTAAAATATATTAAAATGTTAAGTATTTATACATTACAATATGTTAGATAAAACATTATAATGTAGTTACAGTAGTGTATCATATTATAATCCAGCAATCCCTATATTAAACCTAAGACTGTGTGACTGTAGAATTATTGGAATGTATATTATTTACTTGCTGGTAAGTTACTACTTTTTGTCTTTTTCATAGATTCATATTACAGAAAGGTGGTGATCATAAAGTAGTGCTATTTGGTTGTGTTGACATTAATTAGTTGTGGAGGAATTTTTCAAAGTGTGTGAACAGCAAAGGCTCTTAATCGACCTCAGATACAACAACTCAGCCAACTTCATAATAAGGATCTTAAAACCCAGGCACCACTGCATTCTTTTCTCTGTAGGGAGAGCTATGTTCTTGCTTAACAATTTGGTGGGAGCAGTTTGGTGAAAATGGTGGGAGCTATATCTGCATATACTGTATATGAGACTTAGCAATCTAACTAACATTAACTAACATTCAAGACTTCTGTATTTATTTTTTATAATAGATACAATTATATATATATATATATATGCCTCTACAAGACATTTTGCCCAGATGAAAGACTTTGAGAGGGGGCACATCAATGGATTGAGAGAATTTATTTTGACGAATTGCCCGCCATCTAGGCTATTCTGACCTAGCTGTTAGGAGGTGTTGGGAGCAGGGCAAACACAGTGAAAAGGCTCTGGACGGCCCACACAGACCACCAGTAGAGAGGACTGTTTGATCCACCGACAAGCATGAGCAGCTCCCACAGATTCATTGTCCACCAACAAGACACAGGTAGAACCTTAATTACACACCCCTGTCTCTGCCCTGATCATTTCCAGGTACTTAGCAAAAGGAAGGTTGTTGTCATGTGCCCTGCCATAGACAGCCAGCCACTATTGTCTCTGTTTGCAGTGATGTAGTGAATGAGAAACCTGTTTTGCTACAGACTGGAACTTTGCCATCTTTGAATTCAGGTTCGGTTTGGGATCCGATGATGGTACGGTTTCACTTTGGAGTCCTCATTCTGAGTGTGTCAATCCTACCTTTGCTATCGAGTGACACAGTGGCCCAACTGCTGGTGTGATGATCTGAATTGCATATGACAGTCGGTCACCCCTAGTAGTGATACGAGGGACACTAACTCAGCAAAATTTGCAGGACATCCTTCGGCCATGTGTTGCCTTTCATGCCAGGGCTTCGAACTGGAATTTTTTAGCTCAATAATGCTTGTCCATACACAGATTGGAACACTTTCTTGGCCTGCCCGGTCACCAGATTTACACCAATCGAGCATGTATGGAACCAGCTGGAAAGCCAGCTTTGGCAACCTATAAGTATGCAGAATCTAAAGGTCCAGCTGTAGCATCTCTGAGCAAATGTAACAAAGAGGCATGTCTAGCATTCAACAATCTCTCACCAAGTAGTACACTTCCCAAAAGCAGCCTCTGAGAGCCTTTTTATAGGAAGCACTTTACACCATCAAACAAAATCGAGGACTGTGTAAAGGAAATAAAAGATTGGATGTTATTTAATTTTCTCTTACTTAACTCAGATAAAACTGAGGTTCTATTAGTGGGACCCAAGGCTGTGAGAGACAGGTTGGCTACATCTATCCTAAATCTAGAAGGCTGTCCAGTATTGCCCAGTCCGTCTGTAAAAAACTTAGGTGTCACATTTGATTCAGATCTCCTTGATGCGCACATTTAGCAGCATCACTCGAATTGCTTTCTTTCAATTACGTAATATCGCTAAACTTAGAAATATCCTTTCTTTTAATGATGCAGAAAACTTGTTCATGCGTTTATAACCTCAAGGTTGGATTACTGTAATGCCTTACTTACTGGATGCTCTAGTAAATCTATAAATAAAAACTTCAATTAGTTCATAATTGCAGCTGCCCGAGTGCTAACTCAAACTAGAAAATTTTGATCATATCACACCTGTTTTCTATCATCACTACACTGGTTACCAGTCAAATTCCGCATTGATTACAAAATACTTTTTTTTAACTTATAAAGCCTCTACAATCGCCTGGCCCCACATTATCTGAGTGAACTCTTAAGAGTTTTACAATCCACTCGTCTACTTCGTTCGCAGGGTGCAGGACTTCTTTTAGTTCCTAAGAATAAAAATGTCACAGCCGAGGGAACGGCTTCTCATACATGGCCCCCCAACTATGGAATAAAACTTCCCATTTTCGTTCGAGATTCAGACACTCTCCAAGTTTTAAGTCTAGGCTAAAGACATACTATTTACACAGGCTTTTGACTAGATTTAGACCAGGATGCATGGCTTGGGTGACTGGGGCCGGAGTCTGGAGTCATGGTCTGGCCTGCCTGCCCTTGTCCCGCTAGCCGGGGAGTGTCGAGTGGGCGGGTCTGGCTGAACTGGGCTTCGGTCCTCGTGATCTGACTCGTGCATCCTTGCCTTAGAATAAGGGCAGAGCTGGGGGTTCATAGTCAAAGAGTCTTTTGGTGATCAGAGACGTTGGGTTGCTGTCTTCTGCCTCCCGTGGGGTTGCCAATGTCTCATGTGATCCCTTCTTGGCTGTGTTTCCCTACCAGTTCTCCTCTTTCTAGCTATGCTGCTATAGCTAATGCTGCCGGGGTCTCATGCTACACTTGGCATCAGTGATTGACATGGCATCAGTGATTGTTTATATACACTGTGCTCTTAATCATAACTAACTAATTACGTTTTCTGTTTTTCTCTCCGAGCTGTATTCCGGCAGTTCCAGCCCCACACTGATGTTCATCTGCTGGAGCTCCACTCAAGCTGCTTCCGTCATCAGCTCCAGCCCCATCATACCCGGGTCCTTAATGTCGATGTGCATACTTCACATTTTATTTTAACTTTGACTCCATGACTTTAGTTTCGCTCTTAGATTTATCATCATACCCGGGCCACTTAATGTCGATGTGCATACTTCACATTTTATTTTAACTTTGACTCCATTACTTTAGTTTCGCTCTTAGATTTATCATCATACCCGGGCCACTTAATGTCGATGTGCATACTTCACATTTATTCGAACTTTGACTCCATGACTTTAGTTTCGCTTTTACATTTATCATCTACGCCGCCCAAGGAGGTTGGGTCCCTTTTTGAGTCTTGGTCCTCCCAAGGAACTAGGGAGTTTTTCCTTGCCACTGTCGCCCTAGGCTTGCTCAATTTGGGATTGGACGTAGTTATTAGGAGATCATCTAAACTTGTAAAGTTGCTTTGAGACAATGCTCTATTGTAAAAAGCGCTATATAAATAAATCTGACTTGACTTGACACCCTTTTGTGACATGACCGAGTGTCTAATCAAACCACACTTGTAACTATTTACATATTTGCCTGAGACATAACTGAATGAAGAGTTTTGCAGCAATCCCACATTTCTGAGTGCATTATTTATTTATTTATATATTATATATGTATATATATATATATATATATATATATACATATATAATATGCAGTGGGGCAAAAAGTATTTAGTCAGCCTGACTGTGCAAGTTCTCCTACTTAGAAAGATGAGAGAGGTCTGTAATTTTCATCATAGGTACACTTCAACTATGAGAAACAAAATGAGAAAGAAAATCCAGGAAATCACATTGTAGGATTTTTAAAGAATTTAATTGTACATTATAGTGGACAATAAGTATTTGGTCAATAACAAAAGTTCAACTCAATACTTTGTAACATAACCTTTATTGGCAATGACAGAGGTCAAACATTTCCTGTAAGTCTTCACCAGGTTTTCACAAACTGCACCTTGTATTTTGACCCATTCCTCCATGCAGATGTCCTCTAGAGCATTGATGTTTTGGGGATCAAACGGTTATTTGTCATTGAGGCTCAACCACCACACCCACCAATGTCTATCCAATTCCACAGGAAGAGCCTGTTTTTGTATCCATCCACTCCTCTCCAAATCGCTCCAACTTGGTGAGCCCTTAATGCTTTCTCTTTTGTGAATCATCTTTTTTTCAGTAATTTGCTAATAGATAATCTATTGTAGGTGCCATAATGATGAAATGAGGTGGAGCATCATGTTGTTTTAATGATGCTAAAATAAGAGTAGAGAAAGTACTGAGACATTTTCAACCTTGCTTCAAGTCAACCAAGAACCATCATCATGTTTACTATTATATTCATGTACCTATGGCTGTTATTAGGTGTGTAAAAGCTTTTTTTTGTTATTGTTATTAATATTATAATAGTGTATGGTGCTGAATAAGACATAGCCTTTGGCCACGAAGTAAATTTGATACTTGCAAATCAATAAAACTGTTATGGTTTGTTCTCTATTGCAGGTAATTCCATGGCAGAAACAATAGAGCCACTTTCCACAAAAAAATTTGGACTTAAAGGCAATGAAGTTACCCTGTCCTGCAGCTACAAACAATTCAGCAGTGCTGTTAACAGTCTACAATGGTATCGGCAATACTCCAATACTAAGCCAGAGTTTCTTCTTTCCAGCTCACCAAGTGGAGATGTAATTGCTAAGATTGAATCACGTTTATCTGCTGAAGTTCAAGATAAACAAGTGGATCTGCACATCTCCTCTGCTGCAGTATCAGATTCTGGAATATACTACTGTGCTCTGAAGCCCACAGTGACAGGAAACCCAGCTGCACTGTACAAAACCTGAAATTGTTTGTTGTTTTGAAGGAAGAAGACCTGAATTCCATTCTAAATCCAAAACCTCTACATCAGGAGCTCCACAAAGCTGGAAATCATGGAAATTTTGCATGGACATGCATATCTTGTTATAAGGACTACAAAATATAAATATGTTGTGATGAGCAATTAACCTCTTCAAAATACATAGCCTGCAGTTTATCTGGCTTTCAATGATTCACTCTTTTGTTGTCTCTCTTTTTTTAACTGTCAATGAAATATCTGGTCTCATTTAAGTCAAATCAAGTCAAGTCAAATTTATTTATATAGCTATTTTTACAATGGAGCATTGTCTCAAAGCAACTTTACACAAGTTTAGATTATCTCCTAATAACTACGTCCAGTCCCAAATTGAGCAAGCCTAGGGCGACAGTGGCAAGGAAAAACTCCCTAGTTCTAGGAAGAAACCTTGGGAGGACCAAGACTCAAAAAGGGACCCAACCTCCTTGGGCGGCGTAGATGATAAATCTAAGAGCGAAACTAAAGTCATGGAGTCGAAGTTAAAATAAAATGTGAAGTATGCACATCGACATAAAGTGCCACAGTGTCTATTAACAGTCACTAATGCCATGTCAATCACTGATGCCAAGTGTAGCATGAGACCCCGGCAGCATTAGCTATAGCAGCATAGCTAGACAGAGGAGAACTGGTAGGAAACACAGCCAAGAAGGATCACGAGACATTGGCAACCCCACAGGAGGCAGAAGACAGCAACCCAACGTCTCTGATCAGCATAAGACTCTTTGACTATGAACCCCCAGCTCTGCCCTTATTCTAAGGCAAGGATGCACGAGTCAAGATCACAAGGACCGAAGCCCAGTTCAGCCAGACCGCCCACTCGACACTCCCGGCTAGCGGACAAGGCAGGCAGGCCAGACATGACTCCAGACTCCAGCCCCAGTGACCCAAGCCATGCATCCTGGTCTAAATCTAGTCAAAAGCCTGTGTAAATAGGTATGTCTTTAGCCTAGACTTTAAAACTTTTGGAGAGTGTCTGAATCTCGAACGAAAGTGGGAAGTTATTCCACAGTTGGGGGGCCATGTATGAGAAAGCCTTTCCCCCTGCTGTGACTTTTTTAATTCTAGGAACTAAAAGAAGTCCTGCACGCTGTGAATGAAGTAGACGAGTTGGATTGTAAAACTCTAAGAGTTCACTCAGGTAATGTGGGGCCAGGCCATGTAGAGCTTTATAAGTTATAAGAAGTATTTTGTAATCTATGCGGAATTTGACTGGTAACCAGTGTAGTGATGATAGAATAGTAGTGATGTGATCAAATTTTCTAGTTCGAGTTAGCACCCAGGCAGCTGCATTTTGAACTAACTGAAGTTTATTTATAGATTTACTTGAGCATCCAGTAAGTAACAGTAATCCAACCTTGAGGTTATAAACGCATGAACAAGTTTCTCTGCATCATTAAAAGAGAGGATATTTCTAAGTTTAGCGATATTACATAATTGAAAAATAGCAATTCGAGTGATGCTGCTAATGTGCGCATCAAAGGAGAGATCTGAATCAAATGTGACCCCTAAGTTTTTTACAGACGGACTGAGCAATACTGGAGAGCCACCTAGATTTAGGATAGATGTAGCCAACCTGTCTCTCATAGCCTTGGGTCCCACTAATAGAACCTCAGTTTTATCTGAGTTAAGTAAGAGAAAATTAAATAACATCCAATCTTTTATTTCCTTTACACAGTCCTCAATTTTGTTGATTGTAAGGCTGTCATTAGGTTTGGCTGATATGTACAGCTGTGTATCATCTGCATAGCAGTGGAAACTAATGCCATGTTTACGAATAACTGAGTCTAGTGGCAGCATGTACAGAGAGAATAAAAGCGGGCCAAGCACTGACCCCTGAGGCACGCCATACTTCACTTTTGAGAGCTTAGACCTTAGATTATTTATATGAACAAATTGGTACCAGTTGGTAAAGTAGGATTTAAACCAAGAAAGTGCTGATCCCTTAATACCTACAGTATTTTCTAGTCTGTTTAATAAAACATCATGATCTATAGTGTCAAATGCTGCACTTAAATCTAACAGAACAAGAAAAGAAACACATCCCTTATCTGAGCACATTAACAAGTCATTTAGTACCCTAATTAATGCTGTTTCAGTACTATGATGGGGCCTGAAGCCAGACTGAAATGTTTCATAAATTTCATTCCTTTGGAGATAACTGCAGAGCTGCTGATAGATGGCTTTTTCTAAGATTTTGGACAGAAATGGTAGATATGAAATTGGTCTATAATTAAATATCACACAAGGGTCAATATTGGCTTTTTTAATCAGTGGTTTGATAACAGCTGACTTAAAGGATTTGGGCACATAACCAAAGGTAAGGGATGAATTTAAAATAACTAACAGTGGCTCTATAATACTAGGTAATACTTGTTTGAGTAAACGTGTAGGAATTGGATCTAATAAACATGTTGATGACTTAGACGAGCTGATCAGTGCGGATAGTTCAGTAATAGTAATTGGGGTAAAAAATTCTAGGCTTGATTTACAGCTCATTAAACAGATGTCTTCACTAGTGCTGCACCTGGAAGGTTGCTGAATAGTTTAGTGATGTGATGAGCATCGAGTTTTATGCCTAATGTTTTCTATTTTATCATTAAAGAAAGTCATGAAATCATTACTGTTAAAATTACACAGAATGGGAGAATCACTTTCTGTGGGGTTTTCTGTTAATTTGGAGACTGTATTAAAGAGAAATCTTGGATTATTCTTATTTTTCTCTATGATTGAGGAGACTTATGTCGCCACTCGCGCACTAGGCGCCACGTTGTTTGCTTTGAGGTATGAGTGTAGTCATTATACCATGGTGCTAGCCTTTTTTCCCTAATGGGTTTGACCCTAGCAGGAGCAATCATATCCAGGGTTGAGCAAAACACACTTTCTAATTGGTCATTTACACACTCAAGATGATCGGGCTCCATAAGTGTATTATATTTTAAGTCTGGTAGGTTTTTAATAAACGCAGCTGGAGTAGCAGATGTGATAGTGCGCTTGGTGTGATAACGAGGCAGAGGGATTTTATTTATTAGAGATAGCTCAAATACTAAAAGATAATGATCTGAAATCAAATCACTTTGTGGGAAAACATCAAGGCTATCTATATTGATACCAAATGTTAATATTAGATCTAAAGTATGATTACAGCGGTGGGTTTTTCCCATCACATTCTGAGTGATACCCATGGATTCTAAGATGACCTCAAAAGCAATTTTAAGTGGATCCTGCTCACTGTCAAAGTGAATATTGAAATCACCTACAATTAAAGCATTATCTGTTGACAGTAGTAAGCAGGAAAGAAAGTTAGCAAATTTCTGAAGAAATTCTGAATAGGGACCAGGAGGGCGGTAAATAGTGATAAGCTGAAAAGAGTGTGGTTTTGGCTTCCATAAGGATGGATCAGTCACATTAAGAATCAGTATTTCAAAAGAATTAGCCTTGTAATGGGATTTAGCTGTAACACCTAACTCTTTGTCAAAAATTGTGGCTACGCCTCCCCCCTGACCATTAGGACGAGGGCGACTAGCATGACTGTATCCAGGAGATGAGGCTTCATTTAACGCTAAAAATTCATCAGGTCTAATCCAAGTTTCAGTGAGACAGAGAGCGTGTAAGCGTTTATCAGTGATCATTTCATTTACAATCACTGCTTTGTTTGTAAGTGATCTAATGTTAAGTAATCCTAGCTTTAGTCTAATGTTGTTATTTCTTTGGCAGCTATCTGTGTTTATACTAATGAGGTTATTAAAACAGACTTTTTGAGAGAGTTTACGTTTAGGGCAGATGCGGATAACAGACACAGTTTCAATAATGTGGGTTCTGGGTGACGGTGCATGGCTACCAGCAGACAGTTGGTTAAGCCAACTGTCCACACTATTCCAACTGTGGAATTGAGTCAACGTAATATGAAAAGTAGCTGTTAGAATGAAATAATTTCTGTTTGGTTCTAATTTATTTGCCTCTGTATGTCGAGGCAGCACTTTATTCATGTTGTACAATTTATAATGTAGCATGAGACATGGGTTTACTCTGGGTATTCTGGTTTCCTCCCATATTCCAAACACATTAAATGGTAATCGTAGAGGTGTGTTAAGTTAATTGGTCTTTCCAAAGTGCTCCACAGTGGTGCTTGAAAGTTTGTGAACCCTTTAGAATTTTATATATTTCTGCATTAACACGACCTAAAATATCATCAGATTTTCACACAAGTCCTAAAAGTAGGATAAAGAGAACCCAGTTGAACAAATGAGGCAAAAATATTATACCTGGTCATTTATTTATTGGGGAAAATGATCCAATATTACATATTAGTGAGTGGCAAAAGTATGTGAACCTCTAGGATCAGGTGTGTTCAATCAATGGGATGCCAATCAGGTGTGAGTGGGAACCCTGTTTTATTTAAAGAACAGGGATCTATCAATGTCTGTTCTTCACAAAACATGTTTGTGGAAGTGTATCATGGCACGAACAAAGCAGATTTCTGAGGACCTCAGAAGAAGTGTTGTTGATGCTCTAAAGAGTTTGGACTCCACCAATCCACAGTCAGACAGTTTGTGTACAAATGGCGGAAATTCAAGACCATTGATACCCTCCCCAGGAGTGGTCGACCAACAAAGATCACTCCAACAACAAGGCGTGTAATAGTTGTCGAGGTCACAAAGGAACCCAGGGTAACTTCTAAGCAACTGAAGGCCTCTCTCACATTGGTTAATGTTAATTGTCACGGAGCGCTGGGGAAATGGACTATATGTGCTCCTCCTGGCCGTCGGGGGGCGATTCGAACAGAGACTTTTGTGAGCGCCCCACCGGTTTGCAAAGCCGCCAAGGGAGAAGCTAGGGCACTTACCGAAATGACTTTCAGCTGTTTGAAGCGTTATTTAAGCAGCGTCCTAGCTCTCCCATGGCGCGAGGATTTGTTTTGGGTAATACCCTTCGGACTGTGATGGCGGTTTTGATTTATCTGTCGTTTGTACGCGTTTTCTGGTGAGTTCGCTGTAGTTATGTGTCTTGCAGTAGCCGGTGGTTTTGGTTCTTTGGATTTTGTAGTTCCTCTCTGTGTGTTCGATGTTATTCCTGGTTATGGTTTCAGTTATGTTTTCTGCTCTATGTTTGTATGAAGTTTGTGTCTTTCTTGCGGTAGCCGGTAGGTGTTATCAGTTCGTTCATGTATTTTGCTGATTGCTTTATCAATGTTTCTGTTTGGGTTAGTTTTTTGTTGTTAAAGTGTTTATTTATGTTTGTACCCCTTTTTGTGTAATCTACCTTCAGTAAAGTATTATGGTTATTATTGTAGAACCTGCGCACGTCTCCTCCTTGCCGGTTAGGCAGCCCCGTCATTACAGAAATCCCCGCCAAACACAGGAGACGGCAGGTTATAGCGCTGCTCCAGTTTTGCCTGTGAGGGCCGAGCTGTCGAAAAAATTTGACGGCGATCCCCGTCAGTGTGGTGAACAGCAGTGTTCGATCTATTTGCGCCAGTACCCTCATTACATGGATGAGGAGAGTTTAGTGTTTGTTAACTGGCATCTCACAGGCAAAGCTCTTGACTGGGCAGTGGCCAACTGGTCCCGGTTGTTTCAGGGGACGTATGACCAGCTCATTAGTGAGCTGTAATTGATAACTCCAAACTGGAGTTTATCACCCGCCTTGTCCGGTCTGCGTTGGCTGGTCGTATGCTGGATCCTCAGCTTGCCCGCAGCCGGACCATACTAGTCAAGCATCAGCATGTGCATGTAAGTCACGTTACAGACCGCACTAGTTCAGTATTTGAACCGAAAGTCGTGGATACTCGTGATTCAGACCACACTAGTTCTTTACCAGAACCGATAGTTGTGGATACTCGTGATTCAGACAACACTAGTTCATTACTTGAACCGATAGTTGTGGAAAATCGTGTTCCAGACCACACTAGTTCAGTATTTGAGCCGATAGTTGTGGATACTCGTGATTCAGACCACAATAGTTCATTACTTTAACCGATAGTTGTGGAAACTCGTGATTCAGACCACACTTGTTCATTACTTGAACCGATAGTTGTGGAACATCGTGTTCCTATTAGGGCCCGGCCGCCACATCTCGGGATGGGTAGCCAGCACGGGCACATCTCATGTCCCGAGACCGGCATCCCGTTTTCGTCTCGCACACTGCGTCCGCGCAGGGTGCGGTCTAACGTTACCAACAACACCTGAATGCCTGCCTATATTAACCGGCCGTCACACCCTCTCAGACCAACACGTTGTTCACGACTCTGGTTACCGCTTTAGCACACCGTGTTGTTGGGCACCGCAACGGCCCTCATTTCCGCTATCTCCGAGTTACCGCCACTAACCTGTTATCACCCGGCTGGACCGCGGTTCCTCCAGGGCCAGAAGGTAACTCGCTCTTTGTAGAGAGAAAGTGGGGTAAAGCTGCAAGGCTTGAGGTACGTCAGGGCTTTAGTCGGTTAGCGTAGGCTTAGCTAAGCGGTCCTCCGTGCTTCCGCTAGCCATAGCTCACCTCGGCTTCAAGCACCGTCCCCCGGTCTCTCTCAGCGATGGTGCGCCTCCCGGATATTCCTGCGGGCCCCCCGCTCGCCATCCCTTTTGTGAAGGGTATTCCCCGCTCTTCGGAGCATTAAGTTCCATTCTCCCGTGTCGTCGTTCTTCCCAGGACGGCGCGGCCGTTTGGTAACTTTCCGTCTTCTGCTCCACGCTCGCTGGCACATGCGCGTCCTTCTCCCCCACTCGCTCAAGCGTCCCCCCTCCTCTGTTGGCTGCTGGCCACACACACGCTGAGCTCTGCGTCAGGCAGAATACTACGCTTTCAGCGCGGAGCCTTTTCTTGCTGGTAAGATCCAGCCTCACGGGATTTCTTCCCCGTGCATTTGCTTTCTTTGTTTCTTTATGCGCTCCCACCCCGTTATTACTCTCATATTTTATTCTGAGTCCGCTGTGGGCGGTGCTTGCTTTTGACGTTCGCCCTCTAGCGTCAGCTTGTCTGGCTGGGTGGCAAACACGTTAAATTCCCGTCCCGGACGCAGGAGGTCCGGTGTTCGAATCCCTGCACCAGCGAGTTGGCTGGTGTTAACAGGTAGTGTTCCCAAGCCTGTCCCTGAGTTACTTTATTTTGTTGGCTTTCTTAGGGAGTTCCTTGCGCTTGCATCCTAACCATCGTTTCTTTAAGCGTCCGATCCCAAACTCTGACAGTAGGGTGCTACCAGCCATGGACGCAGCAGGTTCTCCTGAAGCCCCCGGCCCTTCCCTGTCTCTGACAAAGGTATTACGGGTTCAGGGGGCCGCCATCGGGCATCATGAGCAATTGTTGGTTGAAATAACTGAGCAACTGCAGGCTCTAGGTGGAGCCATTGGGCGGTTGATCCCCTGAGCATTGCAGGGGATTTCTACTGCAATGTTCGCTGGTCTTTGAACAACAGCCGTCGAAGTTCCCCACTGATCGCTCCCGTGTAGCAAACATGATCTCGCTCCTCACCGGCAGGGCCTTGGCTTCTGCCTGCAACACCAAAGAGCTTTTTGCGGAGGCTCTTAAGGATACGTTCTACCACCCTGGAGGGGGGCGTCGCCCTGCGCCCCGTCTTCTGGAGCTCTCCCAGGGCAACAGGTCTGCCTCCGATTACGTGATTGAGTTCTATACCGTGGCCACAAAAAGTCATTGGGGTGAGGAGGCCCTTATGGCTGTCTTTGAGAAGGGACTCAGTGAGCCACTCATGGATGACCTTTCCACCCGTGACCCTCCCACTTTGCTGGCTGATTTCTATGACCTGGCCATTCTCCTTGACACTCGCAGGCGGCAGAGAGCCAGGGAGAGGGTGTCCGACTGCCACTCAGGCCCCGCTCAATGGTCGAGCGGTAGGCCCCCCAGGTCGGTCTCACCTGATCGCGGTCTCCCTGCCCCTATGGAGCTCGGGGGGGGGGGGTCAGGGCCATGCCTTGTGACGACCGGACCCACCAATTCTCACGGAAATCGAGAACCGCGGGCGCCGGGCCCGGCGGGGGGCCCCAGGACCTGCCTTCGAGTCTGCATTGACTCAGGGGCGGAAGAAAGCTTCATCGATATGGCCCTGGCCCGGTGACTAGGCCAGCACCTTGAACCTCTTACTCTCCCCTTGCCGTTCCGGGCGGTGGATGGCCGAGCTCTCAGCTGTGGCCCCGTTTCTCAACCGGGGACTTGCAGTTGGGCTTGCATAACGAGAAGTTACCTCTTTATGTCACGCAAGCCCCCCACCTGGGGATCGTGCTGGGGATCCCCTGGCTGCGAGCGCATAACCCCCGGATCGACTGGCAGACCCAGTCAGTCTTTGCCTGGGCCCCCTGCTGTCGGGAGTCCTGTCTTGTCCCTCAATCAGCCCTCCCGTCCTCCCTTAGCGGAAGTCCCCCGGACATCTCCCGGGTTCCCGAACCTTACCGGGACCTGGGGGAGGTCTTCTGCAAGCGGCGAGCCCAGACCCTTCCACCCCACCGGCTGTATGACTGCGCTATCAACTTACTGCAAGGTACGCTACCCCCCCAGGGGGAGGCTGTTTTCCTTAAGCCCCCCTGAACGTAGAGCTATGGAAGGTTATATCAAGGAGGCCCTTGATCTGGGCTTTATCAGGCCTTCCTCCTCCCCTGCGGGTGCAGGGTTTTTCTTCGTGGGAAAGAAGGACGGGTCCCTGCGCCCTTACATCGATTACCGGGCCCTCAATGCCATCACCGTTAAGGACCGGTACCCCCTGCCTTTGATGTCCTCTGTGTTTGAGTCATTGCAAAAGGCCAGCATTTTTACCAAGCTGGATCTTCGCAATGCCTACAACCTCATCCGCATCAGGCAGGGCGACGAATGGAAGACGGCGTTTTTAACACCCACGGATGGACCTGGTCAAGCTCTGGGCCATTGCCGACTGGCCTCAGCCCACCTCCCTCCGCCTTCTCCAGAGGTTCCTGGGCTTTGCCAACTTTTTTCGGCGGTTCGTTAGAGACTTCAGTACCGTGGCAGCCCCCCTTACGGCGCTGACCCGCAAGGTCCCGGGGCCCTTCCGTTGGTCCAAGGAGGCGCAGCTCGTCGTTGAGGTAGACGACTCAGACGTGGGCATAGGCGCGGTTCTGTCCCAGCACACCGGGCCGAGCCTTAAGCTCCACCGGTGTGCCTACTTCTCCCGTCGGTTATCCCCGGCAGAACGTAATTATCCCATCGGGGACCGAGAGTTACTGGCCATCAAGTTGGCCTTAGACAAGTGGCGACACTGGCTGGAGGGTGCCAAGCACCCCTTGTTGGTCTGGACAGATCATAAGAACCTGGCCTACATTAGGCAGGCGAAATGACTCAATGCCTGACAGGCACGGTGGTCCTACTTTTTCGAGCGCTTCAACTTCACCTTGTCATATCGGTGTATATTCGAAGAACCCGACGCGCTGTCCAGACAGTGGGATCCGCCTGATTCGGACTCCGCACCCCAGCCTATCATCCCTGCCCCCGTGTGGTTGCTTCACTCACATGGGCCATTGACAGAGTTGTCGCCGCGGCCCAGCGCTGCGAGCCCAATCCGGGCGATGGTCCCTCGGGCAGAACATTCGTTCCGGCTTCTGCTTGGCCCCAGGTCTTAGATGTGGCCACTCTTCACGCCTCGCTTGCCACCCCGGGGGAACCCGAACCTATCAGTTCCTCCGCCGGCGCTTTTGGTGGCCGGGCATGCTCGCAGAGGTAAAGTGCTTCGTTGCTGCCTGCAAGATTCACGCCCAAACCAGGACTCTGCAGTCCGTCCGGCCGGTCTCCTCCACCCTCTCCCCGTCCCCACGCGTCCTTGGTCCCATGTCTCCCTGGACTTTATTACCGGACTGCCCCCGTCCAAGGGCATGACCGTCGTCCTGGTCATCGTGGACACATTCTCCTAGGCCTGCAAGTTCCTGGCCCTGCCCAAACTACCCTCGGCCAGGGAGACGGCGGATCTTGTCCTGCAGTATGTCGCTCGTGTCCACAGATTCCCCAGAGACGTGGTGTCGGACCGTGGGCCCCAATTTGCCAGCCGATTTTGGAAGGCTTTCTGTCAGCACATTGGGACCGGGGCTAGTCTGTCTTCGGGCTTTCACCCCGAATCCAATGGCCAGGTGGAACGGTTCAACCAGGAACTGGCCTGCATGCTCAGGTGCCTCATGAGAGACAGCCCGACCACCTGGGTGGAACAGCTGCCATGGGCCTAAATGTCGCACAATACCCTGTGGCATTCGGCCCTGGGCATGTCCCCCTTTGAGGCCCAATTTGGCTTTCTGCCTCCTCTCTTCCCCGAACAGGAGACTGAGGTCGGGGTACAGTCCACCAAATGACTTGTCGACCGTTGCAAGAGAACCTGGTCTAAGGTCAGTTCCTCCCTCCAGCGCAGTCACGAGGCCATGCGGCATCAAGCCGATCATAGGCGCATGCCTGCGACTTCCTTCTGACCTGGCCAGAAGATGTGGTTGTCCACTCGGGATCTTCCCCTCAAGGGGTCCTCCGGGAAGCTATTGCCCAAGTATGTGGGCCCATTCAAGGTCAGCCGGCGCATCAACCCGGTTTCTTACCAACTGGAGTTGCCCCCTTCCTTTCACGTGTCACGGTGCATCCTACCTTTCAGGTGTCACGCCTCAAGCCCTTATTAAGCGCGCTTAATACGGGGTTCCCCCGGCGTATTCGGTTCGCCAGTTGCTGGATGAGCGTCGGGTTCAGGGCAGTACCCAATTCCTAGTCGATTGGGAGGGTTATGGTCCGAAAAGCGGTCCTGGGTCTCGGCTCGCCGCATCCTGGATCCGGAACTCATTCAGCAGTTCTAGAGGGATCGCGCTGCCGGCCTTGGGACGTTGGGAGCCGTCCCTGGGGGGGGGGACAGTAGGGTGGTCCGGCCAGGGGACAGTAGGTATTATGGTCCGGCCGCCACATCTCGGGATGGGTAGCCAGCAGGGGTGCACCTCACATCCCGAGACCGGCATCCCGGTTTCGTCTCACACACTGCGTCCGCGCAGGGCGTGGTCTAATGTTACCAACAACTCTGACAGTTCCAGACCACACTAGTTCAGTATTTGAGCCGATAGTTGTGGATACTCGTGATTCAGACAACACTAGCTCCGTATTTGAGATTATAGTTGTGGATACTCATGATTCAGACCACACTAGCTCAGTATTTGAGCCGAAAGTCGTGGATACTCGTGATTCAGACCACACTAGTTCAGTACTTGAACCAATAGTTGTGGATACTCATGTTCCAGACCACACTAGTTCATTACTACAACCAATAGTTGTGGAAAATCGGGATTCAAACCACACTAGTTCATTACCTGAACCGATAGTTGTGGAAAATCGGGATTCAGACCACACCAGTTCATTACTGGAACCAATAGTTGTGGATATTCCTGTTTCTGTACAAGCTAGCTCAGTTAATGAGCCGATAGCTTCTCCGTGTCATGTTTACTGACCTAACAGTTATTGACCTTCAGAGACAATGTTTCACCAATGTTTTTATTCCTTCAGAGTTTTTAGAAATTCTCACAACTGGTGCGTTGGCTCTACTCAACCTAGCAAGAAAGCGGAGGAGAGGCAGACGAGCCAGAGCGCTTGTAAAGATGAGGCGACGTGGAGTCCGAACACTGTTACCGTCTTTGTTCCTCTCCAATCTGCAATCTCTGCACAACAAACTTTAAGAACTAATCCTGCTCAACCAAACTAACAGGGATTTTACTAACACATCTGCGCTGTGCTTTATGGAGACCTGGCTTTCGGAGCTGACCCCAGATAGTGAGCTACTTCTCCCCGGCTTTCAGCTGCACCGAGCGTACAGAGACGCGGAGCTTAGCGGCAAAACAAGGGGAGGAGGACTGTGCTTTTACATCAATGAACGCTGGTGTAAAGACGCAACGGTACTGTTAAAATCATGCACTCCTCATATAGAAACACTCTTCATAAACTGTAGACCGTTCTACTCTCCCAGAGAGTTTTCTTCATTCATTCTGGTTGCTGTTTACATTCTGCCGGATGCGCGCACGAGAGACGGGCAGAAATTACTGGCCGATCAGATAACGAAAGTAGAAAGGGACAACCCGGACTCACTTCTCATCATCCTGGGAGACTTTAACAGCGCAAGTCTTACAAAAGAAATGCCAAAATACAAACAACATGTCACCTGTGCCACGGGAGAAGGGAACATTTTGGATCATTGCTACACCTCAGTTAAAAATGCCTATCGCTCAGTCTTGCGTGCAGCTCTTGGACATTCTGACCACAATCTCGTTCACCTCATTCCCACATACAGGCAGAGACTCAAAACTTACAAGCCTGCCATTACAACAGTGAAGAAGTGGACCAGTGAAGACATTGAAATGCTACAGGTCTGCTTTGAATCCACAAACTGGTCTGTCTTCGAGGATGCGATGAACAGCTCGGATGAATATACAGACACTGTAGCATCATACATCAGTTTCTGTGAAGACAGCTGTATTTCTACTACAACATGGGTAAAATACAGCAACAACAAAGCATGGTTCTCGGCTGAACTCAGACAGCTTCGGAGGGAAAAGGAGGCAGCATTCAGGAGTGGAGATAGAGTTCTCTACAAAGAGGACAAATACAATCTGGAGAAAGGTATCTGATCAGCAAAAAAGGAATACTCAGAAAAGCTGAAAAGCCAGATTGCTGCTAATGACCCAACTTCAGTCTGGACAGGCCTCGAAGAGATCACTAACTACAAGGTGCGAAAGACCCCCCTTCTCCTGAATGACCGTCAACTCACCAATGACCTGAACGAGTTCTACTGCAGATTTGAATGCAATAAGGACAATTCTCAGCCATTCTCAACTAATTCTTCACCCTCCTCCTCCCTGGCTCTCTCACCTCTGTCCCTGGCTTCTTTAATCATCAACGAGCAGGACGTTAACAGACTCTTTAAAAAACAAAAGGTGAAAAAAGCTCCTCGGCCAGACGGAATCTCTCCATCCACCCTTAAGCACTGCAGCAATCAACTCGCGCCAACTTTCACCAACATTTTTAACAGATCATTAGAACTTTGCTCTGTTCCTTCATGCTTCAAAACATCTACCATCATACCAGTCCCCAAAAAAACAAACATTTCTGAACTGAATGATTACAGACCTGTAGCCCTGACATCTGTAGTAATGAAGGTCTTTGAACGCCTGATCCTAACCTATCTGAAGACGATCACTAATCCTTTACTGGATCCCCTGCAGTTTGCATACAGAGCAAATAGATCTGTCGATGATGCAGTCAACGTGGCCCTGCACTTCATGCTACAGCATCTCGACAGTCCTCGAACCTACGCTCGAGTTCTGTTTGTGGACTTTAGCTCGGCCTTTAACACCATAGTGCCAGAGCTGCTGCAGGTCAAACTGTCCCAGCTGTCTGTGCCAGATGCCATCTGCCGGTGGATCATAGACTTTCTGTCAAATAGGACACAGCAGGTACGGCTAGGAAAACACATCTCAGACCAACGGAACCTAAGTACTGGTTTACCACAAGGCTGCGTGCTTTCACCGCTTCTCTTTAGTCTTTATACCAATGACTGTGTTTCTAAGGAACCAGGTGTAAAGATCATTAAGTTCACTGATGACACCACTGTGGTGGGCCTCATAACAAATGGTGACGAGTCTGCCTACAGAAAGGAAGTCGAGCAGTTGGTTTCCTGGTGCAGCGACAACACACAAAAGACTGTAGAGATGGTGGTGAATTTCAGGCGCAACACACCCTCCTTACACCCCCTCACTATGAATGGCTCTATGATCTTAGTGGTGGAGTCACAAGTTCCTGGGCACCACCTTATCCAGCGACCTAAAGTGGGACAAGAACACACTCTCCATCGCCAAGAGGGCTCAGCAGAGAATGTTCTTCCTGAGACAACTGAAGAACTTTAACCTGCCACAGAGTCTGCTGATCCAGTTCTACGCAGCAATCATAGAGTCCATCCTTTCATCATCTATCACCATCTGGTTTGGTTCCTCAACATCACATGAACGGGCCAAACTCCAGCGTACAATCAGGACAGCGGAGAGGATCATTGGATGTAATCTGCCAACGTTTTCAGACACTACACAGCAATTGCTTAAAAGCGTGCCGGCAAAATTACAGCAGACCCCTCTCATCCTGGACATCATCTTTTTCAGACTCTACCATCTGGCAGAAGACTCAGGACAATAAAAACAAACACATCAAGACATGCCAACAGCTTTTTCCCCAGAGCTGTAACACTTGTTAACCAAAGTTGTTCTCTTGGGCAACTGTTGGTAAATAATGGTTAACAGTCCATGTGCTGTCAGGTCTGTTAAATATGTTATATGTTACATGTCATACATGTGTAATTATCTGTACTATTATGTATATTGTTCATACTACTATGTGGACTATTGTGTGTATTATTGTGTGTATCACCAAAACAAATTCCTCGTATGTGTAGCATACCTGGCGAAATAAAGTGATTCTGATTCTGATGTTTCAGTACAAGCTAGCTCAGTAATCGAGCCAATAGCTTCTCTGTTTCCCGTTTCTGTACAAGCTAGCTCAGTAATCGAGCCAATAGCTTCTCCGTGTCATGTTTCAGTACAAGCTAGCTCAGTGATCGAGCCGATAGCTTCTCCGTGTCATGTTTCATGTTGCCCTTGGAGCTGACACAGGTCCTGGAACAGACAGTGTTGGAGAATGCACTGGCATGAATGTCCGAGACGCGGGAGTTAGCACGAATGTCCGAGACGCGGGAGTAGGCACAATTGTCCGTGGTGCTGGAGTAGGCGCGAATGTCCGTGATGTGACTGTCCGTTGTGCAGGAATCGGTATGGTGCTAGCGAGTTCTGACACCCGAACATTGATTACTAATGGCTCTACAATGGAGCTAGCTTGTACAGAAACAGGAAACAGAAAAGCTATCGGCTCGATCACTGAGCTAGCTAGTACAGAAACAGGAAACAGAAGCTATCGGCTCGATTACTGAGCTAGCTTGTACTGAAACATGACACGGAGAAGCTATCGGCTCGATCACTGAGCTAGCTTGTACTGAAACATGACACGGAGAAGCTACGGCTCGATTACTGAGCTATCTTGTAACAGAAAACGGAAAGACAGAGAAGCTTTGCCGTACTTGAGCTAGCTGTGTACTGAACACCATCAGAATCAATCACCTCACTTTTATTTCCGCCAGGTTGCTACACGTACGAGGAAATTTGGGTTTTGGGGTGATACCACAATAATAACACAACAATAGTCCACTAGTATTATGACAATATACATAATAGTAACAGATAAGTCACATGTATGGACATGTAACATATAACATAGTTAACTGGAACCCTGACGGGCACATGGACTGTTACCATTATTTACCACAGTGCCCAAGAACAACTTTGGTTAACAAGTGTTACAGCTCTGGAAAAGACTGTTGGCTGTCCTGGGGATTGATTGTTTTTATTGTCCTGAGTCTTCTTCCCAGATGGTAGAGTCTGAAAGATGATGTCCATGATGAGAGGGGTCCTGCTGTAATTGTTGGCCGGCAGGGGAGAGCGCTTCCAGCAATCTGCTGTTTAGATGTCCTGAAACGTTGGCAGATTACATCCAATGATCCTCTCCGCTGTCCTGATTGTACGCTGGAGTTTGGCCCGTTCATGTGATGTTGAGGAACCAAACCAGATGGTGATAGATGATGAAAGGATGGACTCTATGATTGCTGCGTAGAACTGGATCAGCAGACTCTGTGGCAGGTTAAAGTTCTTCAGTTGTCTCAGGAAGAACATTCCAGTGGCAGTGCCGGCCAACAGATCCAGTGGCAGTGCCGAGGGCGACTGTTCCAGTGCCAGCACCGAGGGTGAAGTATCCCGTGGTCGTGCTGAAGGTGACTGTTCCAGTGCCAGCACCGAGGGTGAAGGATCCCGTGGTCGTGCCAAGAGCGACTGTTCCAGTGCCAGCACCGAAGGGTGAAGGATCCTGTGGTTGTGCTGAAGGCGTCTGTTCCAGTGCCAGCACCGAGAGTGAAGGTTCCTGTGGTCATGCCGGGAGCGACTGCTCCAGTAGCTGTGCCGAGGGCTACTGGTCCTGTGACTGTGTCGAGAGCAGCAGATCCTGTGGCTGTGCCGAGAGCGAGTGTTCCAGTGCCTGTACCCATATTGTCTGTTTCAGGTCCTGTGGACGTGTCCAGGGCCGCGAATCCAGTTGCTGTGCCAAGGGCGACAGCTGATCCAGTGGCTGTGTCGAGGGCGACAGCTGATCCAGTGGCTGTGTCGAGGGCGACTGCTGATTCAGTGACTGTGCCGAGGGCGACAGCTGATCCAGTGGCTGTGCTGAAGGCTACTGGTCCTGCGTCAGCATCGAGAGCAGCGGATCCAGTGGATGTTCCGAGAACCAGAGTTCCTGTGTCTGCTCCGAGGGCAATAGATCCAGAAGCCATGCCTAGGACGAGAGTTCCTATGCAAGCACCGAGGGCAAGTGATCCAGTGCCCGCACCTAGGGTAACGGTGTCAGAGGCCATGTGTTCTACAGAGGCCTTGCCAGAGGCCGCGTGTTCTTTAGAGGCCTTGCCAGAGGCCGTGTGTTCTTCAGTGGCCTTGCCAGAGGCCGCGTGTTCTTCAGAGGCCTTGCCAGAGGCCGTGTGTTCTTCAGAGGCCTTGCCAGAGGCCGCGTGTTCTTCAGTGGCCTTGCCAGAGACCGCGTGTTCTTCAGAGGCCTTGCCAGAGGCCATGTGTTCTTCAGAGGTCTTGCCAGAGGATGTGTGTTCATCAGAGGCCTTGCTAGAGGCCGTAAGTTCCCGTGAGGGCCAGTAGAAGGCCGTAAGTTCCCGAGAGGCCGAATGTATGAGACAGGCCTCTGTTGCGGTGAATGGGTTGTTTTTCTCGCTTCCCCTCAGGCTCCGTCCGGAGATTTGTTTTGGGTAATACCCTTCGGACTGTGACGGCGATTTTGATTTATCTCTCGTTTGTACACGTTTCCCGGTGAGTCCGCTGTAGTTATGTATCTTGCGGTAGCCGGTGGTTTTGGTTCTTTGGATTTTGTAGTTCCTCTCTATGTGGCCGATGTTATTCCGAGTTATGGTTTCAGTTATGTTTTCTGCTCTATGTTTGTATGAAGTTTGTGTCTTTCTTGCGATAGCTGGTAGATGTTATCAGTTCGTTCATGTATTTTGCTGATGGCTTTATCAACGCTTGTGTTCGGGTTAGTTTTCTGTTGTTAAAGTGTTTATTTACATTTGTACCCCTTTTTGTGTAATATATCTTCAGTAAAGCATTATGGTTATTATTGTAGAACCTGCGCACGTCTCCTCCTTGCCGGTTAGGCAACCCCATCGCTACATTAATGTTCATGAGTCCACCATCAGAAGAACACTGATCAACAACAGTGTTGCAGGGTTGCAAGGAGATAGCCACTGCTCTCCAAAAAGAACATTTCTGCTCATATGCAGTTTGTTAAAGATCACATGGATGAGCCAGAAGGCTATTGCAAGAATGTTTTGTGGATGGATGAGACCAAAATAGAACTTTTTGGTTTAAAAGAAAAGCGTTATGTTAAAGGAAAACACTGCATAAGAACCTTATCCCATCTGTGAAACATGGTGGTGGTAGTATCATGGTTTGGGCCTGCTTTGCTGCATCTGGGCCAGGACGGCTTGCCATTACTGATGGAACAATGAATTCTGAATTATATCAGATATTTCTAAAGGAAAATCAGGACATCTGTCCATGAACTGAATGTGAAGAGAAGGTGGGTCATGCAACAAGACAACAACCCTAGGCACACAAGCCGTTCTACCAAAGAATGGTTAAATAAGAATAAAGTTCATGTTTTGGAATGGCCAAGTCAAAGTCCTGACCTTAATCCAATCAAAATGTTGTGGAAGGACCTGAAGCAAGCAGTTAATGTGAGAAAACCCACCAATGGGCTAAAATTCCTCCAAGCCGGTGTGTAGGACTGATGAATAGGTACAGAAAACATTTAGTTGCAGTTTTTGCTGCACAGGGAGGTCACACCAGATACTGAAAGCAAAGGTTCACATACTTTTGCCACTCACTAATATGTAATATTGTAATCTTGTAATAGTAATATGTAATATATAATGTTGAATAATTTTCCTCAATAAATAAATGACCAAGTATAATATTTTTGTCTCATTTGTTTAACTGGGTTCTCTTTATCTACTTTTAGGACTTGTGTGAAAATCTGATGATGTTTTCGGTCATATTTATGCAGAAATATAGAAAATTCTAAAGGATTCACAAACTTTCAAGCACCACTGTAAGTGTGTGTATGAGTGTGTGGGTGTGTATGTCCTATGATAGAATGATGTTCTGTCTAGGGTTGCTCCTGTCTTGCACCCTATGCCTCCGGCTTATGCACCGGCTTTCCCGCGACCCTGACTAAGATTAAGTGGATAAAAAATGGTTGAGTTCAGCCTGTCTCCAAATAATGTCAATTATTATACAATACACATGCTAAGCTTACATCTGCTATGCTGAAACAAAGGTAAACAACAGAGACCACATTAGTGAATTTGTCACTGAGACATAACTAAGGAAAGAAAAAATATGGATTTCCTATGCTCCCCTTTCCATCTTGAGAATAAATAACACAGACTTGGTCTTATTTCTCTCATTTTTAACCTTTTTCTATTAACTAATAGATAATCTCCTTTTCCTCTTCCGATCAAGAAAGATTCGGTATGAAAGGCTGAATAAAACATCAGCAAGAACTCATCAACAAAACTATTGGCACCTATCATGCTGTGAGGTGGAGCTTTAACTTGATTTAAGCTGCTAACACCGCAGTAGAGAAAGCTCTGGGACAATTTCATTTTTACAAAGTACACAAATCATACCTCATTCATGAAACGCGAGCAGAATGAATTTACGCGTAAATTGCTCGTAAAACACTTTTTTATAGGGTTGCATTTATGAAAATGTTTGTAGTCCCAAATGTTAAGAGCAAAATTTACACCTGGTCCTGACCACACGTATAGTGTGCGTAACATTCGAAACATACAAAAAGTGTCATTAGACATGACTACACTTTAATCTAAGAATTTACTAAATAATTATATAATACTTAAAAAAGAAAGTGAACTAAATTACACTCAAAAGCACTCTGTTTAAAATACAGCCCCTTTTTCGAAGAAACTTGAATGTTTCTGAAATGGTGGATCCTCTGCTGAAGGGAAACAGACACACAAACCACCAGAACAGTACACTTCAAGCTTCATTTCAAACCATTTCCGCTTGACCTAGGACTGTTCTGCTAATTGAGGAAACTGCATTTATACAGTAAATGTAATTTTGATGCCAAGAAGCTTTCTTAATACCAGATACACCACTGTGAACTCTTGAAAACTGTGTTGATTTAAATGCACTTAATTCTGAATGATTTTTTTTCTTTTCTTTTTCTTCATTTTCTTTTTTTTTCTTTCTTTCTGAGACATTTTGGGGGATTTTAGCTGTGGTTTCTCAGTCCAGAGACTTTCTTTTATGATGGTCATTTGATGGATATTTTTGGGTGTGGATAATAATAATAATAATAATAATAATAATAATAATAATAATAATAAATTTTTATATGTAGCGCCTTCTCTTGGAAACTCAAAGCGCTTAACAAACAATACATAAAAACTAAAAAATTAAAATTTCAAGTGCAGGCAAATCAGGAATGAAATGCACCTCTAAAAATGTGAGTTTTAAGAATGGATTTAACAGTACAGACTGTCTTCTGCTCAGATGTTATCTGGGAGTCGACTCCATAAGTGTGGGGCAGCTGAGGAGAATGTGTGATCACCTAGTATACAATGACTGGTCTTTGGTACATTTGCGGTGTTGTGTAGGGCTTTATATGTGAGCAGTAATATCTTATAGTTGATTCGATGTGACACAGGTAACCAGTATGGGTCTTTGTGTAGAGGTGTGATATGATGCAGACAGGTGGATGTAAGGAGCTGAGCAGCTGCACTTTGCACATGCTGCATTTTATTTAGAACATGAGATGGAAGATCAGTAAGGAGAATGTTGCAGAATTCAAGAGGTGAAGTGACGAATGCATGTAAAAGGCGCTCAGCATCAGTGTATGAGCGAATGCGAGCTATATTTCTTAAGTGAAGAAATGCAAACTGTCTAATTTGTTTAACATGCTTGCCAAAAGACAATGTTGTATCTAGAGTAACACTTGAATTTCTTAAATAAGCTGGAAATATCAATAGACACGGTGAAGTGGTGAGCAGACTCAACAAAAGACCAGGAGCCAGCAAAAATGATTTCAGCTTAAGAAAATTGCAGTGCATACAGTACACGATTTAATATCTAGCAAACAGCTGTTGGCTATTGGAAGTGGATGAAATATTACAATCTTTGAAAATATAAATCTGTTGTCAGCATAAAAGATGATGGCTCAGTCCATGCTGATGAATAATGCAGCCAAGTGGGAACATGAAAATACTAAATAAAAGTGGCTCGAGTGCTGAACCTCGTGAAATGCCACAGATGAGATTGATAAGGTATGACTGCGCCCCATTGACTCTCACAAATTGTTGTAAGACTGAAACCAAGACAGTGGAAGGCTAGTAACACCTACAAGGCTTTGCATTTGCTCCAACAAAGTTGGATGATTCACAGTATAGAATGCAGCTGTAACTTCTATCAAAATAAGAATGCTTAAGCATCCAGAGTCAGCATTGAGATGAAGTCAAGTCAAGTCAGATTTATTCATACAGTGCTTTTTGCAGTGGAGCATTGTCTCAAAGCAACTTTACAATTTTAGATTATCTCCTAATATCTACGTCCAATTCCAAATTGAGCAAGCTTAGGGCGACAGTGGCAAGGAAAAAATCCCTAAGTGTTATGAGGAAGAAACCTTGTGAGGACCAAGACCCAAAAAGGGACCCAACCTCCTTGGGTGGTGTAGACGATAAATCTAAGAATGAAACTAAAGTCATGGAGTCATAGTTCAAATAAAATGTGAAATATGCACATTGGCATTAAGTAGTCTGATACACAGAGTCACAATAGGATCCTGAGTCTAAGCAGGAAAATCGTTGGTGGCATTTTGTCCCCAGCCAATCGGAGGAGGGTGAGGGTTACTGTCCTCTGGTGTGGCCCGGGTATGGTGGGGCTGGAGCTGATGATGGAAGCAGCTTGAGTGAAGCTGAAGCTGATGAACCTCATGTGTGGGGCAGGAACTGGTAACGGAAGACAGCTCGAAGAGAAAATAGTAAATGCAATTAGTTATTGATTAAGAGCACAGTGTCTATTAACAATCACTGATGCCATGTGTAGTATGAGACCCCGTTAGCATTAGCTATAGCAGCATAGCTAGAAAGAGGAGAACCGGAAGGTAACACAGCCAAGAGGGATCACATGAGACATCGGCAAACCCACAGGAGGCAGAAGACAGCAACCCAATGTCTCTGATCACCATAAGACTCTTTGACTATGAAGCCCCAGCTCTGCCCTTAGTCTAAGGCAAGGATGCACAAGTCAAGATCAAGAGGACTAAAACCCAGTTCAGCCAAAGGAGAGATCTGAATTAAATATGACACGTAAGTTTTTTACAGACGGACTGGGCAATACTGAACAGCTATCTAGATATAGGATAGATGTAGTCAACCTGTCTCTCACAGCCTTGGGTCCCACTACTTAGAACCTCAGTTTTACGACATCCAATCTTTTATTTCCTTTACACAGTCCTCAATTTTGTTGATTGTAAGGCTGTCATTTGGTTTGGCTGATATATACAGCTGTGTATCATCAGCATAGCAGTGGAAACTAATGCCATGTTTACGAATAACTAAGCCTAGTGGCAGCATGTACAGAGAGAATAAAAGTGGGCCAAGCACTGACCCTTGAGGCATGCCATACTTCACTTTTGAGAGCTTAGACCTTAGATTATTTACATGAACAAACTGGTACCGGTCGGTTAAGTAGGATTTAAACCAAGAAAGTGCTAATCCCTTAATACCCTAAGTATTTTCTAGTCTGTTTAATAAAACATCATGATCTATAGTGTCAAATGCTGCACTTAAATCTAACAGAACAAGAAAAGAAACACATCCATTATCTGAGGACATTAATAAATCATTTAGTACCCTAATTAATGCTGTTTCAGTACTATGATGGGGCCTGAAGCCAGACTGAAATGTTTCGTAAATACCATTCCTTTGGAGGTAACTACCAAAATGCTGATGGACAGCTTTTTCTAAGGTTTTGGAGAGAAACGATAGATTTGAAATTGGTCTATAATTTAGACATCACACAAGGGTCAAGATTGACTTTTTTAATCAGTGGTTTAATAACGGCACACTTAAAGGATTTGGGCACATAACCAGGGATGAATTTGAAATAACTAACAGTGGCTCTATAATACTTCTAAGTATTACTTCTTTCAGTAAATGTGTAGGATTTGGATCTAATAAACACACTGATGACTTACAGTGGTGCTTGAAAGTTTGTGAACCCTTTAGAATTTTCTATATTTCTGCATAAATATGACCTAAAACATCATCAGTCCTAAAAGTAGATAAAGAGAACCCAGTTAAACAAATGAGACAAAAATATTATACTTGGCCATTTATGTATTGAGGAAAATGATCCAATATTACATCTTAGTGAGTGGCAAAAGTATGTGAACCCTTAATTTCAGCATCTGGTTTGACCCACCTGTGCAGCAATAACTGCAACTAAACATTTCCTGTAACTGCTGATCAGTCCTACACACTGGCTTGGAGGGATTTTAGTCCATTCCTCTGAACAGAACAGCTTCAATTCTTGTTGTTCGGTGTTGGTGGGTTTCCTCACATTGACTGCTCAACTCAGGTCCTTCCACAACATTTCCATTATATTAAGGTCAGGACTTTGACTTGACCATTCCAAATGTTTTTCCAAAACATTAACATTAACTTTAACCATTTTTGGTAGAAAGACTTGTGTGCTTAGGGTTGTTGTCTTGGTGCATGACCCACCTTCTTTTGAAATTCAATTCCTTTCTCCAAACATACCCCTTTTTTTTTAAACAAAAAAGTTTTACTTTGGTCTCATCTGTCCACAAAACATTCTTTCAGTAGCCTTCTGGCTTGTCCACGTGATCTTTAGCAACCTGTAAACGAGCAGCAATGTTCTTTTTGGAAAGCAGTGGCTTTCTCCTTGCAACCCTGCCATGCACACCATTGTTGTTCAGTGTTCTTCTAATGTTGGAGTCATGAACATTAATATTAGTCAATGTGAGAGAGGCCTTCAGTTGCTTAGCAGTTACCCTGGGGTCCTCGCCAACTATTACACGCCTTGCTCTTGGTGTGATCTTTGTTGGTCGACCACTTCTGGGGAGAGTAACAATGGTCTTAAATTTCCTCCATTTGTACATAATCTGTCTGACTGTGGATTGGTGTAGTCCAAACTCTTTAGAGATGGTTTTGTAATCTTTTTCAGCCTAATGAGCATCAACAACTCATTTTCTGAGGTCCTCAGAAATCTCCTTTGTACGTGCCATGATACATTTCCACAAACGTTTTTTAAATAAAAAAGTGCCCACTCACACTTGATTGTCATCCCATTGATTGGAAAAAACCCTGACTCTAATTTCCCCTTCAAATTAACTGCTAATCCTAGAGGTTCACATACTTTTGCCACTCACTAATATGTAATATTCCATCATTTTCATCAGTAAATAAATGATCAAGTATACTATTTTTGTCTCATTGGTTTAACTGGGCTCTCTTTATCTACTTTTAGGAGTTGAAAATCTGATGATGTTTTAGGTCATTTTTATGCAGAAATATAGAATATCCTAAAGGGTTCACAAAATTTCAAGCACCACTGTATCTGTCATCTGCATTGCTCTGAAACCGACAAGTTTTATGTAATGGAAATATTTTTGCTTAAAAATATCTGAATGAGTGTGTGGTTGCTAAATTGTTACATTGTATATATTCAAATACAAATGCACTTACTGAAATTATAAACAGGATGGCACACCCCATCTACGTCTTTGTAAACACAAAGCGCAGCAAAATTTGAAGAGGAAGTTGAAGTAAAGATAGGAAATGGTTTGAAGGTGCAGAATAACTTATGGTAAACTTTGCAGCATGTGGTACTGCAGTCTAGGCATGGCACTGCTTACAGACATTTGGCTTGTTGTTATCCTATTAGGTATGTATTAACATAAATGGTCAATTAGTTTTTCATGATATCTGAATATTCATATACAGTGGGGCAAACAAGCATTTAGTCAGCCACTGATTGTGCAAGTTCTGATTGTGCATATGTTACATTTTATTTGAACTTTCCCTCCATGACTTTAGTTTCATTCTTAGTTTTAGCATCTATGCCGCTCAGTTCTGTTGGTGTTTTCAGTAGTAAACATGTTGTGGGAAAAAAACACTTAACAACGGCGAAAAGTTCAAGGTCCACTATTTATTGATTACAGATATCTGGGGATCTCTCATCACAACGCGAGAAATCCGAAGTACAGCATCGTTCGAGCTCCTCTTAAACCACTCAGTTTCACTTCCTCTTTTCTCAACTGACAGCTTCCTCCATCCTTATTATTCGCATTCAATCTCTGCCCATAGACATAGACCCTGTAGTCATTTTCCGCTTATTCAGCGTTCCTGCTGTTGGGTCTTTTCCATTACATATTGTCCAGACAGATTGGACACTTTGTTCAAAACATCTTCTTCCTCAAATCAACTCAATCACGCTGACAATGCATGTCTTCTACATCTTTCTGCACGTACACAGTCTCAAAGTTCTGTCTGCACAAAATGTACAAAAACATCCTTGACCTTTGTTACAGTTCTGACCTCTTACTGCTTCTAAACATCACAATTGAAATCAAATGTATAATGATATGCTGATTAAACATGTTAATAATTACTGCAGAGCCGGCCCGTCTACGGGCCCGCTAAGGGCGCTTCTGCAAATTCTGCAGTAAATAGTTTTAATAACTTAAAACATTCTTAATACACAGTCCAAAACACAAACTCAAAAGATTTTATACTATCATGACTACCTGCAAACCGATTTTCAACCGTCTACATGCAGCCATTCGCCCGAAATCACGTACCAAACACAGCTGTCCGCCATGTTCTTTGCGCAAAACATCCAACTATTTTGCCTTTTAAAATATACTTAGGTTGTAAAATAACTTCATTTTATCATAGAAAATTCACTTACCATCTAAACAAGTCCATGATACCGTTACATTGCCGATAAAACGTCAGTAAAGCGCTTTTGTGCATGGTTATGTGGTTGCATAAAATCCATTCGTTCCAACGCAAGCTCGTCTTTGGACCTTTTTCATTACCCAAAACAAAGTTTCTCTTTTCCAAGGGTGCATAAGATATCGCCTATGGGTGGGCTCTGCAAGTACTAAGTTCATTAGTTATTCAAGAGCTCGTAAACTGTATTGGTGCAGCGGTTTTCTACACCTCCCCAATTCACACCAGCTGGCCTATGGCTAGACATATATGCAAATCCCTGGGTCTGTGTGAGCGCTGAGTGACAGAGCTGTGTCCCAATGGTAAGCTAAGAGTCTACGGTTCCTATAGAGACCAACCGTGACACGATCTCACACACAGAGCGCAAGGAGGAGGGGCTGGAATCTCCATTCTCTGCCTGGCAGAACAATTCAGGCCTCAATTCTGGTGGATTTATTCCAATAAAAAGCAAAATAACACTGAATTGTGACTAATATTTGTTTGTTCTATTACAGAAGACATAAAAAAACTTGCAACCACTTGATTTATAGTGACAGGCTTCTTTTATTTGTATTTTTAGAGGTTGTGGCAAATTTTGAGACGAATGATGACCCTTGATAAAAACCTGTGTAACTCTTGAACACTTTGTTGTATCTGTTCCAAATTTTGGATTTAGCTTCACAAGTCCCTGCTGAAACAGAAAATGTACAGCAGGGAAAATGTTCAATCACCAGAAATTATAATCTCAAAAAATTAAAGGCGTTTTTTGATTTTCGACATTTTTTTTTGCATTTAATCTTCCCAAATGTAACCTAAATGATGAAAATAGAAGACTGGAGGTGAATAAATATGTTGGCCCAAGTGTTTACTTCAATTTGAGCCCTGAATGATCATTGTGCTATATGTAAAACCTAAAATAACCAGTGTTTAAATGTGATAGTTCGTTCAATTACAGAGGCATAGAGTTAATTAATGGTCAATATGCTAATCATTAGGTGATTAATATTCATAATATGCTGATTAATTAGGTAACAGGTACAATAGGTAAAACGGTAAACATGGAAAATATACCACGGTGATAAATCGGTAACAGATTTCTCCCTTTTTGCCTCTGCTAAGAGGCAACCCAACATACATCCTTATATGCATTTCTCACTCTCCATCAACAACAATTAACTGACCCTGGTGTGCCCTCCTCACGATGTCAAGATCGGAGGCTCTCTCGGGCCCTTCCACATCAGTGTGGGATACAGAAAAGAACTAAACAAAACCCGGAAAAACTATTGGAGTGCAGTTTGCCATATCACTAAGATACTTATTTCAGTGAGCATAACCTTCTCCCTTGGATTCTCGGGGGTGGCTTACGAGAACCTCTGTCAGCTCCAACTTGTGACCTTCCTCACAAGGGTGCACGTTCAAAGCTGCAGCAAATGTAATTCCAGCACAACATCACAGTAAAATCAAAGCAAAGTATTCAATTGAGTCTCATTCATCCTATGTTGGGAACATCCTTCATTCGGTTACCCTGTCCCTTTTGTTCCTGGAGGTTACTCTTACCCCCTTTAGAAAAATAGTCGGTGAATTGTTTCACTTGAGCTTGAGCTTGAGCTGGTTCATCGTGCCAAACCCTATGTTCCTTGTTGACCATCCTGTAGAGTCGGGGGGCTGCCTGCATTAAAGTGGCAGCTGATGATCATCTGATGTCGCCCTCCATTTCAGTCAGACTCCTTCCAGGCTCTGCTGTGGGAGTGCACCGACTCCAGTGGTACCAGGTGGACCCTTGCCTTTAAACTGGACTGCGTGGCTTTCCACCACATGGAACGGTCTCAACCACCTCTTCTTCAGATGAACCCACTCGATGTCTGAAATTGTCCCTTACTTCACACTACTTTTCTCCAAGTGCATTAAAATACTCTTTATGTGTTTTAAATCCCTGGTTTAAATCCTACTTAACCGACCGGTACCAGTTTGTTCACATAAAAAATCTAAGGTCTAAGCTCTCAAAATTTGATCATACCAGTTAAATTCCGCATTGGTTACAAAACACTTCTTATAACTTGTAAAGCTCTACATGGCATCAGTGATTGTTAATTGACACTGAGCTCTTAATCAATAACTAATTACATTTCCTGTTTTTTCTCAGAGCTGTGTTCCGGTACCATCACCAGATCTGATTTTCTCACTTTTCTCCCTACCTAGTACCTCCCCCTTTTTGCAATGGTTAACACCATGCAAATCTTAAACTAACATCAAACTAACAATAAGAGCAGACTGATTGGTGCTACTATACAGGCCACTGTCATTTCTTCAATGTTTTTCAGTATCTATTGTGGTTCCTGTGTCTTTCCATATTTTCTGCTTTTATTATAGTTAACCTTCAATTAAGTACTTTAGTGTCATTGTTCAGTCAATTCTACTGTTCAGCAGAGATTATTCAGTCAATTCTACTGACTACCTGATTTGGGCAATTTCAGACCTTTTAATAACACACTAATACTATTATCATAGCGTACTATCAATTATACCAGCATTATGGGTGCCTTTGATTTCCAGTCAATGTTCAGATATTTTCAATTATAACTTATGTTTCGTTCTGGACACAAATGTGTACCTTAGTCACAGTCAATCTCTGTCAGTATCACGCCTAACCTAGTATTAATTGCTTTTGTAGTACGAACAAGGGGAGAAATTGATCTTCAGGATTATTATCATTACTACTACTATTTATTCATCATTACCTTTCCTTTTATGTTCAGTGAAAGATTTTAGTATACATAAATATACAAGAAGTTGTGTGATACCAATTTATAGATTTTCTTTTCACTATGTTTTATGTAATTTCTGATTTCAGTATAAAACAGGTCTCCTTAATTTCTACTAAATTTTCTCCCATTAGTCAGTTCAATTTGCCTAAGTATTTAGTCACTCTACCTTAATACTCCCTCATATGGATCAAATATGCACCAAATCTTGCATAATGGCAAATGTATAACGTCAGTATAAATAGGTCGTGAACCAATGTCCCTCTAAAGGTTTGTTTATTCTCATTATTTTAGTACTGCTTGATAATAAGACTGGTGTAAGCATCAGCTTTTTCAATTCTCCATCTAAAAGATTTCCTTTGACCGCAATCGCAGGTCATTTCTGCCTCCTTTCAGCAATGTCCGGCATCTTTTCCATATCGTGCTGTGGCCAGTATCACGGCTGTGCCTGCCTTAGGTTGTCCCAATTTCGTGGTGGGATCTTACCCGTCATTGACTAACCAGCCCTCTCACTGGCCAATCAGCAGATGCCATTGTAAAGGATAGAGAAATCAGACATGGTGTTATTACCGAGCAGTATAGGTATCAGTACTTTTAATTTTCCATTACTTTTGCACATACACAATTCTGTGTCAATAAAATATTCAAACGAAACATCAAGTCACGACCCAACAAACTTGACCGGTAAATTTAGAAAACTTAGCATATTTCTGCACAAGGAATTACTTGTTAGCCGTCAAAAATGTAATAGCAGATAAGGAGTCTTCAGGCAGAGATTAGAATTATCAATTTCACCTATACGCTAGAAACAGATCCAATATCAATAAATTTTGCGCTAACTCATTGACGCATGGCTCTTTATTTAATTTTATTAAATTATTTTATAATTACCGGCAACAATTGAGGCAAATTGGGTGAAATGACCTATAGCCCTTAGTAATTCTTCTGCTAAGGCCTCAGGCCCTCAGGTGGTGGGCCCCTGTACTGACGTTAAATCAAGTTACACCCAGTGAATTTTCCCTGACAACACAGTGTGTTTTCTTCTGCACTGTCTTGATTCTGGTTTACAGCAGCACCTGTCACGGGTTCCCCCCTGTCCTCCATGTTTTGTGCCCTGCCTGGCCGCAGGGGGGCGTTTGGAACTGCGTCGTTCGTGGTGCTCCGCCGGATAGCGGAGCAACAGAAGAAGAAGCTAGGGCCCTCGGACTAAGTGAATACTTCTGAACTGTATATAAGGAGGGCCCTAGCTACCGAATGGCGTGGGGATTTGTTTTGGGTTACACCCTTCTGACTGTGACGGCGGTTTGAATGATATTGCTTGTTAGAACGTGTTTCCCGGTGAGTCCGCTTTTGATAAATGTCTTGCGGTAGCCGGCGGTTTTCTGTTTGTTCGTTTGTGTATTTAATGTGTAGCGTGATAGCTGTACCACCCCCCCCCCTCTCTCTCTTACCTTCTTCCCCCAAGTAATAAACTTTACAACATCTTGGAATGCAAGAAGGCCCTACATCTGGACAGGATCTTAACCCCCACCGTTTGACTCCATCAACAGTTAACTCTTTCCCAAACCGACATACAACCTTTGACATCTCCAATCATAAACTAAGTCCATGTGCTATTCTTAAAAGGGGGTTCCAACGTCCAGGAGGCCCCAGTTTTCTCTCAATTTTCTTCCCCTTTTTTCAACTGATTGTGGTCGAAGATAACGTTTACCTTCACAGTGAACCTTTCATCACAAACTTCATCACAGCCTCTTGTAAGCCTTATCACCCCAGGAAAGGCGCCAGAAAGACACCCCTGGATTTATGACACAAAGAACTCAGCTCTTGTCCTAAGAAGCACAACTTTAATAACTGTATTCAACTTTTTCTGGGAACAGATCATCTTCATCGAAACCTTTTTTTATTACATAAATGATATTTGGATCCTAATAAGTCTAAACAATACACATTTAAATGATTCATACAAAGAGTGGATCAAGGATATTCTTTTATATCCACACACCGTTATATATTATACATATGTATGTTACTGATTTCTGTATCTCATATCTACTTGGTTAATGTTTTAGTATAATGATCATTGTTATACGTAATATGGTCCCGTTATGCTATAATTGGTTAGGGTTACAAATAACAGCTGTTTTTATCCATATGTATCAATCGCTTGTTTAATACTGTTCATACTTATAAAGAACAAACATGAAGTTATTTGCAATGTACCATTCCTATATATTGTATTAATCATATTATTGTTTAGTTAAAGTATAGCGAATGCCTATGTTGTAGTTAGAATGTTTTAACGATGTTCTAAGTTATCAATTCAAGGTGCTTTTGATCATCTGAACCTTACAACAAAGTCTGCATCTAAACTTGTAACTTTGAGGATTTTTGGTTATTGTGTGATACTTTTAATCTCTTTTAGATATGTAGGAATATTATTTAATCCAAGTTAGACGTCTGTGACTCATGGTGAAATAAGACAACCATGATAGGAGAGCTTTACTGAGGAGTCAGCTTCTCATTGGCTAAGTAAGGGCAACTCCTTATGTCCCGCCTCCAGCCGCCCCCGAGTCGGAACATTCAAAAAGCAACGCGGGACGACCGCGTGGTAAGCTAGCTTTAAGTTTCGTGTTTTAGTCTTGTGTCTTTATGTTCTTTAAGTCTTTCCTTTGTCTTTTGTAGTTTTTCCTTTTTGTAGAGTTTTTGATTATTCATTTTACTCAAGTTTTCGCGTTTACTTTAAAGTTTCCTGTATACAGCAGTCTTAAGTAGTTCGGTATCGCTGAACTAGAAGATAGTTAAAAGACCAACCAGACTCTAAGCTCTACTATTCTCGCACAGTCCAAGTTTTTCCGAGTTTTTGTTGAAGCTCGTGGTGCTAGAACGTGCTCGACTCCACCTTTATCTGTGGCCAAGATAGAATCCGAGTCGCACGTCCGCAAGTCGAGGTCAAGGAACCTGATCACCAACAGCTGGGAAAAAGCCAAACCGGAGCGAGGCCCTCAACCCATCTGTGGTCCCACGGACCAAAGACACGGACCGGAGGCCTATAGCCAAGATCTTACAGTCCACCAAACAGGAGCATCAGAATCTGAAGATTTTTACCGCTTCAGTTCCATTTGTGACTCGGACTACAGGCAGAGCCCGGTTCCGTTCCATCTCCTTCGCTTGAGCCTCCACAAAAGCACTCGGCACGTACCACTGTTAGTGGCTGTTCTGGGTCCCGATTTATCATACTTTGGTGGGCGTTTTTTAAGGCTAAAACCATGCTACAACATAGACTTATTCATGCCTAAGTAATTTTTAACATACTATCCACATTCAACGTAATTAAGGTTACCAGTAGCATTGCAACGTTAGTAATTATTGCGCGACCGATAAGTTACATAGTCATCTTGGTTTCCGATTTTATTACTGTAATGTGTACGCTTGCCATTATTCCCTGTTCTCCATACTGTGATATATACATGTTCATCGTCATTTTATGATTTTAACTCTGTGATATACTCGTTATTACATTAGATAATCTGTTGGTATTGCCTTGTTTGTAGTTAATAAACTTGTTTATAAACCTTTTGAATTTGCCACCTGGTTTGAGAGTTCATTCATTCAAAGATCGAGAAAACTACTTGGAATTCACTATTCAGAACCGTGACGCTCTCCATAAGGGGGTCCATTTGGGTTTGGTGCCCAAACGGGTGCCTCGGAAGCGTCCGGAGAGGAAGCCTCCAGATGCTGTGGTGCGCCCAGGTGGAGGAGGGCATTTAAAGGAGCCCTAGCTCCGTCTCGGGCTCCATGGGAGGGAGTATGTCACGTGTTCCCCCCTGTCCTCCACGTTTTGTGCCCCGCCTGGCCGCAGGGGGGCGTTTGGAACCGCGTCGTTCGTGGTGCTCCGCCGGATAGCGGAGCACCAGAAGAAGAAGCTAGGACCCTCGGACTAAGTGAACACTTCTGAACTGTATATAAGGAGGACCCTAGCTACCGAACGGCACAGGGATTTGTTTTGGGTTACACCCTTCTGACTGTGACGGCGGTTTGAATGATATTGCTTGTTAGAACGTGTTTCCCGGTGAGTCCGCTTTTGGTAAATGTCTTGCGGTAGCCGGCGGTTTTCTGTCCGTTCATTTGTGTATTTAATGCATGTTTTGCTGATGTTTGGTTCGGGTTTGGTGTAGTTTATCCACGTGTGTACTTCCGTTTGTATTAGAGTTCTGTTTATTCCTTAAGTAAAGCACTATGGTGATTTATATTGAACCTGCACACGTCTCCTCCTCCAGCCCGTTCGTTACAGCACCATTAGTCTCCTTTATTGACGTTCAATTACAAATGGTCCAAATTCTACCACTTTACATTCATTGATCCAAAATTAAACAAGTTGGATAATACTCCTCAATGAACTGTCATCCTCTAATTTTCAGCTAATTGTCTTAAATTTAAATGATCACACTTAAAGACCAGAACCCACCATGTAAAAGCTCATAACCACCAACCCACTGTACTTAATACTGGTACTGGTGTTCCACACAGCTCTATACTTAGACCACTTTTATTTGGTCTTGAAATTAATAATTTGGCCACAGTTTCTCATCAGGTAGCAAGCTAGCTACGTGCTGATGATACCACAATTTTATTCATAAAAAGAATTGCGTTTAGACAATCCGCTTCTCCTGTAACAGCATCTAATCTATGTAATTCATCACTAATCTACATCAGAGAAAATAGTACTTATCGTTCTTTCCCCAGTCTGTTTAAGGTTGTGACTTGTCAATAATCTAATAATCTTAATGTACCTACTAGTCTTATTTATTTTCATTGATCATTCCTACTACTCTTTTGTGTTTTCAGTTTTGGTATATTGTATATTATCCCTGTCAAATAAGAAATGAAAAATACATGCCATCCTGAACGGCTTGAACCTCTAAATCTCCACCGTGCAGAACCCCAGTTCTATGTGCTTTGTGCCAGAAGCTGTAGCGAAGACTGGAGGCAGACCCATACTATCTTGGCATGGCAATAAAATGTAGATGAAGATTGATCTGACACATATATAATCTGTTAGTTTTAAATTGTTGTCTGTATTCAATCAAATGTTTAATAAAACAACTCTTTGAAATTTCACATTGTCAGTTGTGTTATTATTAATAGCAGTAATGTGTAATGGTTGTAGTAGAAGTGTTTATGTTACTATTGGAAAAGTAGTATTATAGTAATGGTACCAGTAAACAATTATCAAATATATGCATACATTCAAGTTGAATGAATAACCCAATAAGGGAAGCCATTTTATAGCAGAAATTACTCAAGCTGTAAAATACAAATGTTTGTAATGACTATGAACCAGAAATGAATGACTTTGCATGTACAGTGGTGCTTGAAAGTTTGTGAACCCTTTATAGTTTTCTATATTTCTGTATAAATATAAAAAAACATCATCAGATTCTAACACAAGTCCTAAAAGTAGATAAAGAGAACCCAAATAAACAATTGACACAACAATATTATACTTAGTCATTTATTTATTAAGGAAAATGATCCAGTATTACATATTAGTGAGTGGCAAAAGTAGGTGAACATTTGCTTTCAAAATCTGATGTGACCCCCCTGTGCAGCAATAACTGCAAGTAAACATTTCCGGTAACTGTTGATCAGTCCTGCACACCGGCTTGGAGGAATTTTAGCTCATTCCTCTGTACAGAACAGCTTCAACTCTGGGATGTTGGTGGGTTTCCTCTCATTAACTGCTCGATTCAGGTACTTCCACAACATTTCGATTGGATTAAGGTCAGGACTTTGACTTGGCCATTCCAAAACTTCATTCTTCTTTAGCCATTCTTTGGTAGAACAACTTGTGTGCTTAGGCTCGTTGTCTTGCTGCATGACTCAACTTCTCATGAGAGTCAGTTCATGGACAGATGTCCTAACATTTTCCTTTAGAATTCTCTGAAATAATACAGAATTTATTGTTCCATCAGTGATGGCAGCCGTCCTGGCCCAGATGCAGCAAAACAGGCCCAAACCATGATCCTACCACCACTGTGTTTCACAGATAGGATAAGGTTCTTATCCTGGAATGCAGTGTTTTCCTTTCTCCAAACATAATGCTTTTAAACCAAAAATTCTATTTTGGTCTCATCCGTCCACAAAACATTCTTCCAATAACCTTCTGGCTTGTCCACGTGATCTTTAGCAAACTGCAGACTAGCAGCAATGTTCTTTATGGAGAGCAATGGCTTTCTCCATGCAACCCTGCCATGCACAACATTGTTGTTCAGTGTTTTTCTGATGGTGGACTCATGAACATTAACATTAGCCAATGTGAGAGAGGCCTTCAGTTGCTTAGGAGTTATCCTGGCGTCCTTTGTGATCTCACAAACAATTAAACGCCTTGCTCTTGAAGTGATCTTTGTTGGTCGACCACTCCTGGGCAGGGTAACAATGGTCTTGAATTTTCTCCATTTGTACACAATCTGTCTGACTGTGGATTGGTGGAGTCCAAACTCTTTAGAAATGGTTTTGTAACCTTTTCCAGCCTAATGGGCATCAACAACTCTTTTTTCTGAGGTCCTCAGAAATCTCCTTTGTTCGTACCATGATACACTTCCACAAACATGTGTTGTGAAGAGCAGACTTTGATAGATCCCTGTTCTTTAAATAAAACAGGGGGCCCATTCACACCTGATTGTCATCCCATTGAATGAAAACACCTGACTCTAATTTCCCCTTCAAATTAATTGCTAATCCTAGAGGTTCACATACTTTTGCCACTCACTAATATGTAATATTGTAATTGTAATATGTAATATATAATATTGGATCATTTTCCTCAATAAATAAATGACCAAGTATAATATTTTTGTCTCATTTGTTTAATTGGGTTCTCTGTATCTACTTTTAGGAGTTGTGTGAAAAATGATGATGTTTTAGGTCATATTTATGCAGAAATATAGAAAATTCTAAAGGTTTCACAAACTTTCAAGCACCACTGTAACTCTCCCATGTCAGTGGTTGGTATTAGTAAAAATGTATCTGGACATTTTTTGACCTGAAGATTTTAAACTTTTGAGTCATGAATATAAATGTTAACATTACTACTAATATTACATTTATGGTCCGCTTCTCAAGTGTTGTGAAATTGTGTTGGAATAAGATGCATCATGAAATTTTGTGGAGTCCATACCATATTTAGTGTGCAATTTACATTACAATAAGAGACGGAACATACCACATACTAATAAATTCTGAAATGTATTTATGTTGTTCAGAGACTTTTCACTCAAATTGGTATGCCTGATTATATGATTTGTAATAAAAAATGTTATATTAAAATTAATAAAATAAAAAGATGCATTTTTTCTAGCATTCTCAGACAGTCTCTTCAGATGTAAAAATATACCTGCATTTTATATGTAGTTGTCAAATATTGCCAAACAATGGCACACAACTCAACAAAACAATGAAAAACAATGAAAAAGTTAGGACTGAAATATGGAAGTCTTTCTTTGAGGAACATTGTTTTTAAACATTTCAATAATTTTCTCATGCATTTCTTGACAAACTGGAGATCCTCTGGTCATCTTTGCTCATCAAAGACTCATTCCTGATTTGGGGTGGTAAACTTAAATGTATTTTATGTCATTTTGACAAGAAATTTTAAATACAATTAAAAAATTCCCACATGTTGTAAGAGAAGAGAGAAACTGAATCTAACCACAATGCACAACTGCACAAGAGAAGGACGTAAGAGTAACATGTGTCGTACAAGGACGTAAAGGTGATGAAAAAGGTGAATTGGATACTTATAAATTTGATATTCCAAATGGTAATTGAGGTGTTTGTTTATTTTTTGACATATAAATTTGTCTGCTTTGTTCTGGAATTGAGTAATATACATACAGTATTCACATTCAGATGCAACTAGCAGTAGTGTACTCAAGATGGCACACATCATCTACACCTTAGTAAACACTGAAAGGGTTGAGAAGTATGAAGAGGCAGGTGAAGTAAAGAGAGGAAATGGTTTAAGCAGACATAATCAATTACACCATGTGGTACTGCAATACAGACATGGCACTGCTTAGTCAACTTTGCCTTTTTATTATCCTACTAGGTAAGTAAAAAAATAACACAAAATAGTCATTAATTTTAACAACAATGTACTGATATTATTTACAAATCTATTGACAGGCCGATTTCTCTTTTGAAAGGTTATAATTCAGCAGCAGAAATCAGAATGTCGTAGAGAGAACTTCTGTTATTCTTTCCTGCAATTACACTGGAGATGGTAATAATAATGTTCTGCTTTGGTATCGTCAGGACTCTACATCCAGACCACAGTTTCTTATTTTGATTAATGAATTTAATTATCAAAAACAAGCTGATCCTCCAGTTCCTGGATTATCTGCAAAGATTAATGAAGCTAAAAGTCGAGTGGATCTGATCATTTCCCCTGCTGCAGTGTCAAATTCTGCAGTGTATTTCTGTGCCCTGCAGCCCACAGTGACAGGAAACCTTACTATACTGTACAAAAACCCTAGCAATTCAAAAAATGGTTTTTTTTACAAAATTGTGTACACAATTATGTATAAAATTAAATTTTGAATTTTCAATCTACAAAAAATCTATTTAAAATGCAATACAATAAATCATTTAAAACTCATGGGTGCTTGTCTGTAAGCCATTGGTGTTTTCACTGATCTGCCATAACAATAACACAACCTGCATGATATTGAGCCTGCTGGTGTCACCAAGACTCATCAAGACATGGATTTTACAAGACCTCTGAATGTGCTGTGATATCTGTGTTACGTCTTGTGGCAGAACCCCAGTTTTCCCCTCTTTTACCTCCACTGTGGGCAAACGGGTATATATTGCCCACAATCTTCCAGTGAATCATGTAACTGCCGCGGATCTATCCAGGACTCCCCTCCTGATAACTGGAATTTGATTGCTAAATGCATGCAGCTGGGCTGGGCCGCTTATAAGCTCCATGTTCCCAAAGCTCACGTGGTAGCATTGTCCCGGTTTTGACCAAGTGTATGGTGCATGTCCTTCCTTCTGCATTGGATTTCCTCTGACGCTGTGGATTTAGTCCCATTTGCAGTTCTGTCCAATGTGGATTATCTCCCGTCGGTGGCTCTGCCCATGGTGGACTTACTCCCGTTTGTGGCTCTGCCTGCTGTGGACTTTGTGGCTCCATCCTCTGTGGATTACTCCTGTTCACAGCTCTATATGGGGTAGATTTTTCCTTTGGACTTCCTCTGTGTTAGCTGCGGTAGCTTCGCGGCTTGTGTTAGCATCCCTAAGCTATTTGTTTTCGCTTCTGCAATCCCTGTGCTCTGAGTTAGCTCTGCAGCTCGTCCTAGTATCCCTATGTTATTTTGTTTTCACCTCCGCGTTCCCTGTGCTCCGCATTCCCTGTGCTCCGTGGCTTGTCCTAGCGTCCGCTATGCTATTTTGTTTTCACCTCCGCATTCCCTGTGCTCCGCATTCCCTGTGCCCCACGGTTCATCCTAGCGTCTCCTATGCTCCTGTGTGTTTTCCGTTTTCCCCGGACGCTTCCTAGTTTCTGTAGACTATTGTTGTTTATTCTGTTAGCTGTGTTTATCCCTCTGTTCTGTAACTTTAGCCTTGTTTTTGCTGGCAATGGTATCCTTTTCTAATTGCACGGGGGTATTTTCGTGTTAGCTGTGTTCTGTCATCGTCTTTGAGTATCTAGTTCATTAATAAACTTTTTTTTTTTTTTTTTTTACTGGAACCTGCACTCACCTGCTCCTGTCCCTGGTCTGCACCTTAACAGAATGCTACCACTAGAAATGCAGATGGCAGGTTCCAGTTCTACCCTATGCATGCCAGACAGGTTTAATTTAGGCCCGAATCAGTGTCTGCAATTTGTGTCACAGTGTGTCACAGTGTGTCACCTATTTCAATCACTTTTCCTCCAGCTCAGACTCCTCATTGTTGCCATTTATCGTCTTGTGCCTCACTGACAAGCTACTGCAAAGGGCTGTGAAGGTATGGCCACAGTTTGAAGCTGATAAGTGTGAACAGTTCCTGGAAGCACTCAGGTCGGAGTTTTGACCTCACCCTGTGAAGGTCCAGAGGAACTCCTCAGCTTTGCTGTCTGGTGCGAGCCTGACTGAGACCTAAGCTTTCCGACCATCAGGGTCTGCGTCAGCTCATCTGCTATCTGCTGGACCCTCCACTCTCTGTTTGCTCGAGGGTTCCAGTTGGCACCAGGACCAAATCAGCTCCCCGAGTCTGTCCAGACGATGTCAGTGCCAGGTTCCATCCAGACAACATCAGTTTCAGGGTCTTTTCAGATGACACTGACATCAGGTACCGTCCAGATGAGGTTGGTCGCTTGGTCTGTCCAGAAGACGTCAGCTTCAGCTCCAGATCCCGTCCCGATGACATTGGTTCACGAGCCATTCCCGAAGGAGTCAGTGCCCAAGTCTTCCCCCATGGCATCCCTTCATGAGACAGTCCAGATGACGTTGGTTCCAGGCTCTGTCCAGGCGACGTTGGTACCAGGTTCCCTCCAGACGACGTCGGTTCCAGACTGTATGGTGCGCATTCTTCCTTCCGTGCTGAATTTCCACGAACCATGTGGATTTACTCCTGTTTGCAGTTTCATCCGGTGTGGATTATCTCCTGTCCACGGCTCTGCTCTGTTCACAAGGCCTGCAATACGCGCCGCAGCACTAGGACAACCTGGACGAGGCATGAAACAGACGCTTAGAAAATAACGAGGGACGATGCTGGACACTAACCAGCAACTGTCGGACCTGCGACGATAGGGAACGGGAGGTTCCAGCCCGATCCCCGCCAGGAGGAAGCAACAAAGGCCACGCCACAGCACGACGAGGAGGAGCGAGATGGATAAGCTGCCCGGGGACCGGTGACCAGGAGGATCTGACCCTGCCCTGATCAACTAAATCCCTACCTTACCTCAAGCCTTGCGACTCTACGAAGCTGGCTCTCTTCAAAGAGCGAGCTTTAACCAGTCTCCTTGCCTACCTGCTGTCACCATTCATGGGAGGTAAGCAAAGCGGTGTTTAATCTCAACGCGGTAACTCAAGAGCACGTGAAGCATAGAATTAGCTACGGCAATGAATAGCAGTCTAGCGCATGTATAGCGTGAGTATCGATTGATGATAAGATCCCGACTGGACTTAGGAGCCTTCTTAAATACCTGAGCCAGCAGGTGTTGATTATTTTGCAATAGATGGCATGTTAACTGGCGTCTGTGGGCCACAAACAGCATAAGAGCATTGGGACAATTTTATGGGAGTCAGTGCTGCCCTCTAT
This sequence comes from Ancistrus triradiatus, assembly GCA_025084515.1. Classification (NCBI taxonomy): domain Eukaryota; kingdom Metazoa; phylum Chordata; class Actinopteri; order Siluriformes; family Loricariidae; genus Ancistrus; species Ancistrus triradiatus. The sequence goes on from JAJAGP010003522.1 coordinate 61,940, forward strand.
CGTCCACCAGGACAAAGGGCAGCCCAACCCCTTACCTCTTCAGTCGCTGCTAATTGGAAAACTTCCCCAATCTTATATACAGCACATTTGCATAATGACTGGTACCAGCACCATTGCATAACAATGAAACCGGTGATCAGTTTAATATGCAGATTGACATAGCCATTAATGACAATGGCCACGTATGCCATTCACACAAGATTGCGGAAGGGCTGCGATGGCTGCGCTGTAAGATGGTGAGAGGTGTACTCTGAGGCCCCCTCCTTGATTCAGGGACGGACGTTCCCTTTTCAAATGGCTTCTTTTACTCCGTGTTCAAACCATCGTTCCTCCCTATCAAGGATCTGCACATCTTCATCCTTGAAAGAGTGGCCACTGGCCTGTAGGTGGGTGTAAACCGCAGAGTCCTGACCTGATGAGGTAGCTCTTCTATGTTGTGCTATTCGTTTCGCCAGTGGCTGTTTGGTTTCCCCGATATACAATTCCTGGCAATCCTCCCGACACTTAACAGCGTACACTACATTACTCTGTTTGTGCTGGAGGACCCGATCCTAGGGGTGGACCAGTTTCTGGCGTAGCGTGTTTTGGGGTTTGAAAGCCACTGAGCTGTTTGGAAAATATGCGTCTCAATTGTTCCGATGTTCCTGCCACATATGGAATCACCACTGGTTTACGCTTAGACTGCGGTTGTTGTTCTCCTCTCGTCAGTCTGCTAGAGCACTGTTTGGGCGTCTTCCCGGCTTTGACAAAGGCCCAGTTCGGATAACCACATTTGCCCAGGGTCTGCTTAATGTCTTAAGTACTGCTCTCTGTATGTGAAATAGGTGGATTGCAGACACAGCTCCAGAAGCAAACACACCTGGTCCGAGTTAAGGGTGGTCCTATTGCTGAGACTGTGGTCATCCTGTAGTTTCACTCGGACTACCTCTACTGCCTCAGCAACTGGAACACACGTGAAGAAAGATGTGACATCAAACCATTGTTTCAACTGGGATTTTCTTACCTGGATTATTGAGCATGAATCAAGACATACTTATGAAACATTTCAGTCTGGCTTCAGGCCCCATTATAGTACTGAAACAGAATTAATTAGGGTACTAAATGACTTATTAATGTCCTCAGATAATAAATGTTTTTCTTTTCTTGTTGTGTTAGATTTAAGTGCAGCATTTGACACTATAGATCACAATGTTTTACTAAACAGACTAGAAAATACTGTACGTATTGGCACTTTCTTGGTTTAAGACCAAAGAGCTGTTGAAGGACACCAGGAAGAATATGTAGACCTGCACCAGGCTGGGAAGAGTGAATCTACAATAGGCAAGCAGGTTGGTATGAATAAATCAACTGTGGGAGCAATTGTAAGACATACAAGACCATTGATAATCTCCCTTGATCTGGGGCTCCATGCAATATCTCATCTCATGGGGTCAAAATGATCATGGGAACGGTGAGCAAAAATCCCAGAACTACACGGAGGTACCTGATGAATGACCTGCAGAGAGCTGGGACCAAAGTGTGAAGGCTACCATCAGTAACACACTACGCCGAGAGGGACTCAGATCCTGCAGTGCCAGGTGTGTCCTCCTGCTTAAGCCAGTACATGTCCAGGCCCATCTGAAGTTTGCCAGAGATCATATGGATGATCCAGAAGAGGATTGGGAGAATATCATGTGGTCAGATGAAACCAAAATAGAACGTTTTGGTAAAAACTCTGGAGGTAAAAAAAACTGGAGGAAAAAGGATGCTTAGTCGCATCCCAAGGTCACCATACCTACTGTAAAGCATGGGGTGGAAACATCATGCTTTGGGCTGTTTTTCTGTAGAGGGGACAGGACAACTGATCCGTGATAAGGGAAGAATGAACAGGGCCATGTATCATGAGATTTTAAGCCAAAACCTCCTTCCATGGAACGTGGCTGGGTGTTCCAGCATGACAATGATCCCAAACACACTGGAAACGTTTGACCTCTGTCATTGCCAACAAAGATTATGTTACAAAATATTGAGTTGAACTTTTGTTTTTGACCAAATACTTATTTTCCACCATAATTTACAACTAAATTCTTAAAAAAAACCTACAATGTGATTTACTGATTTTTTTTTCTTTCTTATTTTGTCTCTCATAGTTGAAGTGTACCTATGATGAAAATTACAGACCTCTCATCTTTCTAAGTAGGAGAACTTGCACAATCAGTGGCTGACTAAATACTTTTTTGCCCCACTGTATTAGTTTAGATAAATTAGTTTCATTCTGAGATTTATCATCTACGCCGCCCAAGGCTCCCTTGTTGAGTCTTGGTCCTCCCAAGGTTTCTTCCTCATAACGGTTAGGGAGTTTTTCCTTGCCACTGTCGCACTAGGCTTGCTCAATTTGGGATTGGAAGTAGATATGAGAAGATAATCTAAAACTGTAAAGTTGCTTTGAGACAATGCTTCATTGTAAAAAGGGTTATATAAATAAATATGACTTGACTTGACTTAAAGTTAACTGTCTGGAAACCGCTGATGCAGCTCTCATGCAAAAAAAATATATATATTGATAGTATGAAAAATTACAGGATCTACGACACCCCACTGTTAACTTTTGAATTCACAAGCGAGTTTACACGAAATCTTACACTGCGTGGTCGCTACCAGCTAAAGAACCTTATGTTCCGGTTACAAGCAAAAAAAATGACTTTACCGACATTTTACCTGCAGTTCCAGGTTGCTTTGATGGCAAGTGAAATGTCTATGACAAAATCCTAATCCTAAAAGTTAATTTGCATTAGAAGTATATTTTAAAAGGGTAAATTGTTGGGGAGGCATGGTTGTGTTTGTAAACAAAAATCTAGGACAGCTGGGTTCAGTATGAGATTTCTGATAAATGGTTGCATGTAGATGGTTGAAAATCAGTAAGCAGGTTACTTATACTTATACTTATGATACTAATTTTGAATTATTGAGTTGTGTGTTGGACTGTGTGTTAAGATCATTTGATGTTCTTAAGAATTCTACTTTTTTGGGCCCTTTTTTGGAAGCACATCCTTTAATCTCCATTGATATGATTTCTTTGAGCAGCATATTACAGAGATGCTCAGTTGGATTCTGAGGAATTTGGAACCCGATTCAACACAGAGAATCCTTTTTCATGCTCCTTAAGTCATTCCTAAGCAATTTTGCACTGTGCCAGCATGCATTATCCTGCTGAAAGAGGCCACTGCCATTAGAGAATTACCTTGTTGTACTTAGTGTGCAAAATGTTTAGGTAAGTGGTACTTGTTAAAATAACAACCAAATGAACACTGTTAAAGCCACATGAATCCTTCTGTTAATTTGTATTTTGCTTAAGTTTACTTTAAAAATTACAAAAAACTTATTTATAAAGTAATCTAGCTTAATTCTTACATATATCATATACAGTGGTGCTTGAACGTTTGTGAACCCTTTAGAAATTTCAATATTTCTGCATAAATATGACCTACAACATCATAAAATTTTCACACAAAATCTAAATAAATCTAAAGTAGATAAAGAGAACTCAGTTAAATAAATGAGACAAAAATATTATACTTGGTCATTTATTTATTGAGGAAAATGATCCAATATTGCATATCTGTGAGTGTCAAAAGCATGTGAACCTCTAAGATTAGCAGTTAATTTGAAGGTGAAATTCAATTAGGAGTCAGATGTTTTCAGTCAGTGGGATGACAATCAGGTGAGAGTGGGCGCCCTGTTTTATTTAAAGAACAGGCATCTATCAAAGTCTGCTCTTCACAACACATGTTTGTGGAAGTAGATCATGGCATGAACAAAGGAGATTTCTGAAGACCTCAGAAAAAGAGTTGTTGATGCTCATCAAGCTGGTCAAGGTTATAAAACCATGTTTAACGAGTTTGGGCTCCACCAATCCACAGCCAGACAGATTCTGTATAAATGGAGGAAATCCAAGACCATTATTACCCTCCCTAGGAGTGGTCGACCAACAAAGATCACTCCAAGAGCAAGGCGAGTAATAGTTGGAAGGTCACAAAGGACCACAGGGTAACTTTTAAGCAACTGAAGGCCTCTCTCACATTGGCTAATATTAATGTTCATGAGTCCACCATCAGAAGAACACTGAACAACAAAGGTGTGCATGGCAGGGCTGCAAGCAGAAAGCCACTGCTCTCCAAAAAGAACATTGCTGCTCATCTGCAATTTGCTAAAGATCACGTTGACAAGCCAGAAGGCTATCGGAGGAATGTTCTGTGAATGGATGAGACCAAAATAGAACTTTTTGGTTTAAAAGAAAAGCGTTATGTTTGGAGAAAGGAAAACAGTGCATACCAGCATAAAAACCTAATCCCATCTGTGAAACATGGTGGTGGTAGTATCATGGTTTGGGCCTGTTTTTGCTGCATCTGGGCCAGGACAGCTTGCCATCATTGATGGGACAATGAATTCTGAATTATATCAGAGAATTATAAAGGAAAATGCCAGGTCATCTGTCCATGAACTGAATCTCAAGAGAATGTGGGTCATGCAGCAAGACAACAACCTTAAGCACACAAGTTGTTCTACCAAATAATGATTAAAGAAGAATAAAGTTAATGTTTTGGAATGACCAAGTCAAAGTCCTGAAATTAATCCAATCAAAATCTTGTGAAAGGACCCGATGCGAGCAGTTAATGTGCGGAAACCCATCAACATCCCAGAGGTGAAGCTGTTCTGTACGGAGGAATGGGCTAAAATTCCTCCAAGCCGTTGTGCAAGACTGATCAACAGTTACCGGAAATGTTTAGTTGCAGTTACTGCTGCACAGATACTGAAAGGTTCACATACTTTTGCCACTCACTAATATGTAATATTGGACCATTTTCCTCAATCAATAAATGACCAGGATGATTTTTTTTTTTTTTTGTCACATTTGTTTAACTGGTTCCTCTTTATCTACTTTTAAGACCTGTGTGAAAATCTGATGATGTTTTCAGTCATATCCATGCAGAAATATATACAATTCTAAAGGGTTCACAAACTTTTGGGCACTTTTCGGTATGTGTATATATAATATTTCTTTTTAAGTATTGTGAAATTGTGTTGGCATAACATGTATCATGAAATTTTACACAAGTTTGTGGAGTCCATACCATATTTAGTGTGCACTTTACATTACAATAAGAGAGGGAACATACCACATTCTGAAATTTATTTATGTTGTTCGGAGACTTTTCACTCAAATTGGTATGCTTGATTATATGATTTGTAATTAAAAAAAAATTTATATTAAAATTAATAAAATTACAAAAGATGCATTTTCTCTAGCATACTCAGAGCTTCTTCAGATGTTAAAATATACCTGCATTTTATATGTAGTTGTCAAATATTGCCTAACAAAGGCACACAACTCAAAATGTCTCATTTCCTATGTTGATGAACAATACATACTATGAAATGCAAGTATGTGCAAGGTTGGCACCAACACCTGCACTTTCTTAATGTGGCTTCCTACTTGTCACAAGTTCAGCACAAAGCACTATTTCAGAAATGGCTCAGCCGTGCAACTTACTACGCATTAGAGTATACATAACACTGATTCTTACTGTAGTATCAGGTAAGTAAATTAGATACATTAATTATATTAGATGTAATAAGAAGAAGAAGAAGAAGAAGAAGAAGAAAAATGTTTATTTATATATCACGTTTCACAATCTTAAAGTCAGTTTATTTCAAGTAATTTTATCAGGCAGTACATATTAACTTATCATGTTTAGGTTATACCTTGATTGAAATGCATTTTTTTATTAAACATATTCTTTTCTTTATTACAGGTGCAGATAAAATTGGACCAATGGAAGAACATACTTACAAAATCAGGAATGAAACAGACATTGTTACTTTGAAATGTTCATTTCAGTCAAGTAGCAATTACATTTATCTTTACTGGTACAAACAACATCCTAACGGTAAACCACAGTTTATACTGTATAAAGGTGCAAAGTCAGGTAGCTCAGTCCAGAGCACCAACAGTGACACTCGACTGAAGGCAACAACAACTGATACATCTACTGACCTTACAATACGCAATCTAAAGCTTACCGATTCTGCACTCTATCATTGTGCTCTTAGAGAAGCAGCCCAGTAATACAAAGACACTGAGAGGCTGTACAAAAACACTACTTAAAGTACAAAGATAACCACATAATATCAAAGGTATTTTTATCTCATTTTACACATTGTTTTAATTCAACCAAAAACCTGACCGATGACAAATAAGACACCTGAGTACACACAAAAAATGTTGTCTTTCTATCATTGTTAGGACTTTCCACTGACACAATATTGCTTTTTCTTAAACAAAGGCACAGTTTTAGTTTATAAAAGTATTTCTTTTGTGAGGATCAGTAAATTGTCCCTACATAGTAAAAATATTAGATCTTTCTATTTTGTTGGGACATTTGTTTCACACAAATCATGTTGTTCTGTGAAATTGCATGAAGTGGACAACTATAAATAATACATAACAAAGCTATATATTGTAATGTAGCAGTGCTGAATACGTTGCTTGGATTGCTTGTTGTCACAGTGTTTGTGAATGGTTGCTCTGAGAATGACACTAATTTCCAAACAGAACAGCTGCAGTTTGCTAAAAATCACACAGAAAGCTATTACAGTATATTTTGTGGATGGATGAGATAAACATAAATGTTTTGGTATAAATATGGTATAAATTCATTATATTAATTTATAAATGTTATATAATAAGTGTTATATCTGGAGAAATGGAAACACTGCATTCAAGCATAAAAACCATATCTCATATGTGAAACATTGGGATGGCATTATTACGGTTTTGGTTAGTTTTGCTGCACCTAGGCTAGGATATGGCTTGCCATCACTAATGAAAAAAATATTTTTTTATTATACCAGCAAATTATCCCACCAGCATCCCAGAGTTGAAGCTGTTCTGTACGGAGGAATAGGCTATAATTCCTCCAAGCCAGTGTGCAGGACTGATCAACAGTTACATGAAACATTTAGTTGCAGTTATTGCCGCACAGGGGGGGTCACAGCAGATACTGAAAGTAAAGGTTCACATACTTTTGCCACTCAATAATATGTAATATTGGACCATTTTCCTCAATAAATATATAGTTTTTCCAACCTGTGCTGTCCCTCTGATTATATTATATTGTCAGGTAAAAAGGTTTCTGTTCTTGTTTGGACATTTGCTTTTGTACCAAATCATGGTTATAATCAGCTGCTGACATTACATATTTAAAATTATATAATTCTTGTTCTTCATCTTTCAGCTTCTCCCTTTATCAGGGGTCGCCACAGCGAGTTAAACTTTTCCACCTCACCCTGTCCTCCACATCCTCTACTCTCACCCCAACTCCCTGCATATCTTCATTTACCACAACCATATAACTCCTCTTTGGTCTTCCTCTCCGTCTCTTGCCTGGCAGCTCCATCTCCAACATCCTCCTACCAACATATCCACTATCCCTCCTCTAAACATGTCCAAACCATCTCAGTCTTCCCTCTTGAATTTTGTCTCCCAATTTTCCAACCTGTGCTGTCCCTCTGATGATCTTATTCCTAATCCTGTCCATCCTGGACACTCCTAAAGAGAACTTCAACATCTTAAGTTCTGCCATCTCCAGCTCTGCTTCCTGTCTCTTTGTCAGTGCCACTGTCTCTAAGCCAAGTATAATTTTTTTTTCTCATTTGTTAAACTGGGTTCTCTTTATCTACTTTTAGGACTTGATGATGTCCTAAAACCTGATGATGTTTTAGGTCATATTTATGCAGAAATATAAAAAAAAATTCTAAAAGGTGCACAAGCTTTCAAGCAGCACTGTATATCTAGGTGCCAAATATTGTCTACCAAAATAGCCCTTTAATTCCAAAAGTCTCAAGATTTAATATGTTGGTGAACAATAGACACTATGAAATTGTGAAATGTGCAAAGTGGGCAGCAACACCTACACTTTCCTCATGTGGCTTCCTACTTGTTATGATATATAATGAGTTCAGCAAAAACAGCAGTATTTCTGAAATGGCTCAGCCATTCACCTTACTGCACATTGGACGATACATAGCACTGATCCTCACTGTAGTAGCAGGTAATTAAATTAGATCTATTGATTATGTTAATAATAATAATAATAATAATAATAATAATAATAATAAAATAGTGTTATTATTATTATTATTATTATTTATATAACATTTTACGCCAATTTAAATGTCAGGTTTATTTAAAGTCCATGTTATCAGGCAATAAATAATAATTTAACATATTTATGTTTTAGCTTTTATAAATGCATTTTGTATTGCACACATTTTTCTTTGTAACAGGAGGTTTTGCAGCTAAAATTGGACCAATGGAAGAAGATGCCAACATCATCAAGAATGAAACAGACACTGTTATTCTGAAATGTTCATATGAGTCGAACAGTGATTACATTTATCTTTACTGGTATAAACAATATCCTAACAGCGAACCACAGTTTTTACTGTATAAAGGTGCAAAACAATATAGATCACAGGAGAGCACTCCCAGTGACACTCGATTGAAGGCGACAACAACTGACACATCTACTGAACTTACGATACATCTTCTAAAGCTTACGGATTCTGCACTCTATCACTGTGCTGTCAGAGAAGCAGCCCAGTAACACAAAGACACTGAGAGGCTGTACAAAAACACATGCTTAAAGTACACAGAAAACCACATATGAAAGGGTTTTTTCACTCATTTTTATCCTTCAACCACAATTGTGAACGCCCTCAAAACACACATGCATTCATGCACACACAATTCTAAAACACACATTCAAAAATGCCTTTCTGTCAATACGAGGACTTAACACTGACATAACATTGCTGTAGATAATGAAAGCCACACCTATACATATACCTAACTCTTAACCTCAATAACCAAAACTTATTTTTGTGTCTCTTTTAAAGAATGTTGCAGCCTTTGTTAAAAATCATCTTGTGGGGATCATTATATTGTCAGGTAAAAAGGTTTCTGTTCTTGTTTGGACATTTGCTTTTGTACCAAATCATGGTTATAATCAGCTGCTGACATTACATATTTAAAATCATATAATTCTTGTTCTTCGTCTTTCAGCTTCTCCCTTTATCAGGGGTCGCCACAGCGAGTTAAACTTTTCCACCTCACCCTGTCCTCCACATCCTCTACTCTCACCCCAACTCCCTGCATATCTTCATTTACCACAACCATATAACTCCTCTTTGGTCTTCCTCTCCGTCTCTTGCCTGGCAGCTCCATTTCCAACATCCTCCTACCAATATATCCACTATCCCTCCTCTAAACATGTCCAAACCATCTCAGTCTTCCCTCTTGAATTTTGTCTCCCAATTTTCCAACCTGTGCTGTCCCTCTGATGATCTTATTCCTAATCCTGTCCATCCTGGACACTCCTTAAAAGAACCTCAACATCTTAAGTTCTGCCATCTCCAGCTCTGCTTCCTGTCTCTTTGTCAGTGCCACTGTCTCTAAGCCATGCAACAAGACTGGTCTCACTACTCTCTTATAAATCATTCCTTTCACTTTTGCTGCGACCCTTTTGTCA
>JAJAGP010003523.1:0-71499 GCA_025084515.1 Ancistrus triradiatus
TGTTTTAGTGTTTTTGTTGTGAGTGTGGAATGCGAGCTGAACAATGTGTGAGTTTATTAAAAGTTACACAACGTTCCTGGATGCCGTTGTATGTGGTGAATCAAACCTCACGAGCTGTGATTCGTTTAATGGCTTGTTCAAAGGAATCGAATCAGTAAAGTGAATTATTAAGTGAATCAAGTCCCAATGCTAGTTTTTTTCCGTGTTTATCTGTTACTTTAACAAGAGTTAGACGGAGAAAATCGTCAAGGATGTGATGACTGCCGAGTTGCTTCGTTAATTCGAGGTTTTCTTAAACATGTGTCTGATTGTTTTTGCCCAAAAATGTAACCCGCTTATCAAGTTTCACTCTGTAATTCAGATCTTCTCTCAGCTAGGCAACGTTTGGCCAGGACAGTGTGTTGCGTTGCCAGATTGAGTCTAATGACTTAAATTTGTCTAGTTTACGGCTGTTGCATCAGGTAACTTGCTCTTTTTGTTTTTCTTCGTGCCTTAAGACAAATGTGTTTATCAGTTTCACACTCTCAAACAGAAAAGTACAAAACACAAAAAAATTATTAACGGTTGGGATTAAAAAGTATACTTTGTTTACATTATCAATCCAAGTGAAAGGATGACAAAACTTGCTTTTCCTACTCATTTAATCCACGTAAGGGGTGCAAGGTGGGACCAGCTCTGGACAGGGCACACACACTCATGCTGGGACACTTAGGAGATGCAAACTGACCTAACACATTTCTCTGAAGTGTGGGAGTAAACTGGGGTAATGGAGGAAAACCATGCAGACATGCCACACAGGCAGCCATTGGGTTGGAGCTCAGACCAGAGACTCTGGAGCTGTTTCACCTTGGCACTAGCAAACAAGCTGGATAGCAAAAATATGCTCACCGGTCACTTTATTAGGTACACCTCCTTGGTTCTAATTTATTAGTTGCACTTACCATATAGATGCACTTTATAGTTTTACAATTACAGACAGTAGTCCATCTGTTTCTCTGTGTAGTCTATTTGTTCCTTTATGCTGTAGTCTAATGGTCAGGACCCTCCACAGGACCAACACAGATCAGGTACTGTTTGGGTGGTGGATCATTCTCAGTACTGACATGGTGGTTCTGTGAAAGTGTGTGTCTTGCTGGTATGATTGGATCAGTTACAGAAGTGTTGCTGGAGCTTTTAAACACCGTGTTCACTTGCTGTGCACTCTATTAGACACATCTACTATATTCCTCCACCTTGGAGATGTAAAGTCAGAAGCTCATCTGTTGTTGCACAGTTTGTGCTACCTCTCAGACACTGAGGTGTTTAAAAATCCAGCAGCATTGCTGTGTTTGATCCACTCATACCAGATCCTTCACCCAAATAGTTCTGGATCTCTGGTGGACCTGTGGAGGTCCTGACCAATAAACAACAAAGTATGTAGAGAAACAGATGGACTACAGTCTGTAGTTGTAGAACTACAAAGTGCTTCTATATGGTATGCTAAGGTGTTCTTTTCACACCATAGAGTCTATTGCACCACTATCCATCTGTGCAATCTGAATAGTATTGTATGCTGCCATCAATAAAAATACAGGTATACTCCACATAATGTCCATTCAGGCAACGTCTGTTTGCACCTATGTCCACGATAAGCCCATGTATTACCTTGTAAATCGGTTGTAATGACAAACATAACAGTGCACCCACTAGTGTAGAAAGTTTATCAAATACAAAGTTTTATTAAACACATGCGGCATCAGTGTGAGCAGACTGAATGCTGGGCTACGTTAGACTGCTCCTTATAAGCACTGAGATAATAACGATGGACAGGGCTTATCACTCTGGTGAATTATGTGCGCTGGAACCGCTGTAGCTACCTGTATATGGTTTTTAAATATACAGGAAGGAGGTAGGGATTTTTGCTTAGGATGTAATACATGTAATACATAAAATGGGGGTCCTACTGTTCAAATATAGTTTCTTTGAGCAAGGTCCTTCATCTTCATCTGTGTAGCTGAGTATACTTCATGTACCCTCAGCCACTTTATTACGTACACCATGCTAGTACTGGGTTGGACCGCCTTTTGCCTTAATTCAATAACTGACTTCATTTTTCATGATTCTGACCCCTTTTTTCCATTCTGATATTGTCCAGTTGTGGTGAGCCTGTGCAAATCGTAGACTCAGTTGCTTGTTCTTAGCTGACAGTAGTGGCACCTGTTGTGGTCTTCTGCTGCTGTAGCCCATCTGCTTCAAGCTTTGACATGTTGGTGCATTCAGAGATACTCTTTTGCGTACCTCAGTTGTAATGAGTCATTATTTGAGTTACTGTTACAACCTATCAGTTTTAACCAGTCTGGCGATTCTCATCTGACCTTTGGCATCAAAAAGGCATTTCTTCCCAGAGAACTGCCACTCACTGGATAATTTCTGAAGCACTCAGACCAGCCTGTCTACCAGCAATGCTATGTTAAATCACATTTCTTCCTCATTCTGATGCTCGGTTTGAACTTCAGCAGATCGTCTTGGACATGTCTACATATCTAAATCCATTGAGTTGCTTCCATGTGTTTGGCATAGATATTAGATATTAATATATTTTATTTAACGGGCAGTTGAACGGGTTTATATAATAACAGAGGTCTTTGAGTTTTAAACGTAAACATCTTTAGCGATTATTCTGAGTGGAACGGAGAAGATACGGGTATCCTTTGCAATCTGGCAACCCGGATGGCTGAGCAGCGGCTCGGGCTCATTCAGTTCGAGCTCACAGTGCACTCCACACATTTACACGCTCGCACACACACACACACACACACACGCACACTCCGGCTCAGTGTCTGTCCACTTCTGCAGCCCTGCAGGAGAAAACTTTTCTTTCTCTCCTGTCTCCAACCGTAACAGCCGACATGCTCGAGGAAGAGAAAGAAAAGAAACGCGCACGAGGAGATGTGCTGCACTTTTGCAGATGCACTTTATATTTATTACTCTTCACTCTGGGACCTAAAGCTGCCCTCACACAAGGTGAGAAACTATTGATTTTTTTTTATCAACATCATGCACCCACTTTTTGCTAAACCAGTGTGTACTGAAATGCGCTCAGAAGTTGGTCTGTTGAGCGCTTTTTATGCTTTTCAGGCAGACTTCGGCTGCATCAGGCTTTACCCATGCAAAGGAATGCCACTAAAACACCAAAAGTTTTTGAGTGGAACCAGATGTGGCAGGAAGGGGGGATATAGGGGGAGGGGACTTCTCACTTTTAGGGTTCAGGCAGTTTCCCCTGCTTATTACAGTAGTCAAATAGTGCACATTATTGATTTGGGACATGCTGTGTTCACATTAAGCTTTTTGATTCAGATTTATGGGACTGTTTGGGCAGGTTTTGTTGGATTCTTTACGTTAAGGAAAGCTCTGCAGGGAAAAACCTGTAATGTGGGACATTAGTGCACATACGACTGAACCATCTGGAAAGGTGGCCAAATTTTTGCACTTCAACTTTTGTATTTCAAATTTCTGTTTTTTCCAGTCTGTTGGCAGACGTCATATTTAAGTACTTTTCTGTATAAAAAAATCAACAAATGTGTGATCACAGCACAGGTGCGCAAACTTTTGCGTAAAAGACCATCCCTAACGGAAATGGACCAGACGTTAGCTCAACTCCAAACAGCACCACTATGCACAAGCAGATTCCCTAAGGTTACTGTGAAGACAAAACAAAAAATAAAAAATGCAATATAGTAAGCGTTTAAATGGTTCTAACGTGAATCATTGGTCAAGAAAATTAGCAAGAACTAAGAAAAAGCACCCAGAGACCTTTTCACCATTTGCTCTTCACTGCTTGTTGCTGCTTTGAACTGTTGGGGGAGAAACTAAAAAAAGGGACATTCACTTAGATATTCTTCTTGTACACAAAGAGACAATCATGAAAATATTGAAATGCTCCATATAAAACTCAAAGGAACATGTCTGGGTAAAAAATATCTTACAAAATGTCTTCTGACTTGTTTTTTTCGTAAAATATTAGTCGTAAGTTCGGACATTTACCACTTGATGCAGCCCATAACAGGCCTGAAAAAGTTTTGAAATGGAACCAGGAGTGACAGAGATCTACAGATAGATCTAAAATATGCAATCTTCTGAGTCCCAAGGTAAAGAAGTGAGAAATTTAAATATCATGTGGGGGTTGCTGTCTGAAAGCACAAAGCTGGCATTCGTCAGGTCACCTCCTGCTATTCTTAAATTTTTAAGACCCTAAAGGTACAGCAAATCCCTATTTTCACAGTCAGCTATTAAGAGCTTTGAAACAATAGGTGATGTTGCCAGATAGAAAGGATCTGGAAAGTTCTTCAGTTCTTAAAGCCAGGAAAAAAATGCCTTCAATAACTGTCGGCAGAATTCAAGAGTGCAGAAAATGACTTTTTCAAATAGGAGAATAACCAGAAGGTTGTCTGATACAGATTTTGTGTCTACATGTCTTAATATGCCGTGGCTGCCTAAGAAAAATATCAAGGACAGGATGAAGTCTTTGATAGAATATGGAAAGTTTGCTTCAGTGGTTCAGCAGAGTTGTGTGGACTGATGAATCTCAATTTGAGTTGCGTGGTGACAGAGGTGGCTTCGAAAACAAGAACGGTGGTAGAGATGTCATGGTGTGAGGAGCGTTTTCAGCTTCTGGTACGGATGAGTTCACTGAAAAGTCAATAAATGTTTTGGAGTACAGGAAAATATTACAGAAAGGCTTGCTTCCCACAACTGAAAGGTTGCTTTCTAAAGAGGAATGATCCCATGTTATTTTTCAACAAAAAAATGTGTCTTCACACTGCAAAGTCCTTCAGGCTCATGTTTTGGGCTGGTCAGGGTCCAGATTTTAGCCCTACAGAAAATATTAGGTCTCCTGTTAAATACAGTCTAAATGGGAAACCTGTTTTCAACTACTTGTCAACTGTTTGAACCCATTACCATTAAGTGGAACAATACTGAACAATACTACATGCGCTTAATAAGCCGATAACTGCCGAAAATCAGATTTGGTCAGTAATTCGATGATGGGAAACCTCACTTTCTGACTCAGGTTATAATCAGATTTCTACTTTGGAACCTCACAGAAAGATGTGGAGAAAACTTTAAACCTTAATGATTAAGCAATAGAATTCTTAAAATTTTTGAACATATACTGCGTTTGTCTTCACAAACTGTCCGATGGCTGTTCAACGGGTGCTGTTTATTTCTAGGGTTGCCAAATCCTGCGATTTGCCAAAGCCAGCCAGGTCTATGGAAAAAGTTTACATGCATTTAATAATCGGATAACTGCAGAAAATCAGATTTTGTTAGTAATCCGATCAACATGCACTTGAGTAATCAGATAATGGGAAACCTCTGGGTTTACATGACTCAGGATTTCTACTTTGAAACCAGAAAATAGTCTCAGAAATATATGACATAAACTTCTAACTTTAATGTTAAATAATCAAATTATTTATTTTCTTGTGTATATACTGTGTTTTAGAGTCTCCCCAAAATGTTTGATAGCTGATTTGCTGCCTTTAATTTCGTAATGCGTTTAATTCAGGGGTTGCCAGATCCAGCGAGGAAAAAACGCTAAAGTCAATGGAAAAAAATGCTTAATAAAGCCAATTCTTTAGAAATATGCAGTCCTGGCAACGGTGGGGTAAGCCTCCTGCACATTCGCAGATTGGAAGCACCGATTATAATCGGGTAACTGGTATACATGCTATGAATAATTTGATTACTGGGATTAAATCCAGCTCTCTTTATCGGATTTCTTAATCTGATTTCTAGATCAGAGTATGCTGTATACATGACCACTTGAATAATCAGATAACTTTAGAAGGTTGTTAACTTGTTTTCGTGTTCTACACGGTATTATCTGGAGAGATTATCGAGGGTTTGTACATTTTACGTTTCTTATTTTTAAAATAAAATGTACGCATGTAAATAAGCAGAAGTGTCTAACTGACATAGTGTCACTCTCATTTAGACAGTTTCCAACATGCCAGACTAGGGGTGCCCAAAACCCTTTGCTACAGTTCCTTTAGAAACATTCTGAGGTTTATGAATATTAAACTGAATTCGAAACTCAAAGTGCATTTTAGGTTTCTGACCAGCATGAATGAAAAAACATAACAGTCTGAAAAGTAGGGGCATATGAGCATGCAGGATGTGAAGGAGCGCACCTTTACACATGGTCCATACTGCTTTTTGTAATACTCAAAATGTATTGGCATAAAGATTTATTCAAATTGTGCAGAAAAGAAATATTGATAATTCCATGAGTGTCCCTGAAGAAGCTGATTTTCATTTAAGTCAACAAAGCATGTAATTTGACCAGGGAGCCCAAAGTTTTACATAAGACTGCCGAGGCTGTATAAATCTTTTCCATGATAGCTACCAGTACATTCGAGATAGAGCTTAGGTTCTTCTATTGAGTGCAAATAACAAGGCTCTGGCTACAACCATATGATGTTTTTGTCATCTAACCAAACGTCACTTAGCGGACCTTAGCGGAACCCAAAATGCTTGTCAGTAGAATCGTAACGTATTAAAGAATGTTTCTGTGGACATGCACAAAAACATACCATCTAGTGGTTTGTTTTGTAGTAGTTCCATCATTATGCAAGAACTATTTGAACTCATTGACCTTCAGGTTTTGCCTTCACATGTATAACATCAGTAAAAGAGTGTGTATATGTTATCATGTCCTTTCAGTGGGAGCAAAAACCAATATTTAGTAGTAAGATACCATTAGGCCGCCATTAGATGTGTTGTTTTAGCAATGGTATAACGACCATATATAATTATTTGTCAATCTCTGTATTAACATACAAACTTTCAAATTTTTAAAATAAAATGGCATCTCCAGGCAAAAGTCAGCATTTAATGTGACGTCCCCATAAAAGGTGGTTTCTTGACTGCTACCCTTCCAGAAAGTCTATTCCCGATCAAGCTTCTTTGGACTGTAGAAGGATCAACTTGGCATCCCGACTAAATGTGAGGGAACACCACACTAAATATTTGCCTGTGTAGCAAGTAGAAGCTGTTTTTTCTAATTTCTTTTAATATGGCATACAAATTTCTTGCATCTTTGGTTGTATTCTAATAAAGAGACTGAGGACTAATTATCCATACCAGACTTTTGCATAGTACTGTATGGGAGTGAATCTTCAATAAGGAGAACTTTTACATTCCCGGGTTATAAATTTATGTTAGAAATACTTTGTTACATATAAATAGTTTGGGTATTAAAATAACAGTTATTGCATTATGAAAAGTATGCACCAAAATCATAATGATTGTCCCCAACTCAGACTTTAAAATTTCGTTACTCCAATAAAATTTTTTGTTCATATCTTTTGCAGATTTTTGAACAATATATTATCCTTCCCAACATTACCATCATTACTGCAACAGTCTATGGTTTCTGTAGTCAATTATTTGAAGGTAACCATTGTTTTTGTCGTAATCATGGAAACAAAGTCATGCATTAGGTTAACTGATTATGCTAAATTGGCCCCCAACCTGAGTATATAGGACTAGATTCGGTAGGACCTTGAGTGTTGATGTAACCTTGTGTCTGTCTTGTTGCTGAAGAGCGATGTTAAATGAACTAGATAAACGAACAAATAAACAAACGGGGGAGTAGATATGAGAGAAGAGTGACATTTTGCTGTCTGGAAATGTGGTCTGGTAATTTAATCCTATACCTCCTGATCATAGAGTATGGTCCCATATGCATTTAAACCCTCCAATTGCAGAGGACTGAAGTTTTTTGTTAAACACTTGTACAAGAGAATGTGCATTCATTTTGGATTGTTTACTGCAGACTGCAAAAAAGGAATGTCTTATCAAATGTAACATCGATAATCGTGAGAACATCAAATCGTGAACTCAGTGTTGTGGATCTATGATACACCTCTTGGTTCCAATCTTTTTCCCCTTGAGCCCCCCCTACTAGTATTCTAAGAAAAGCGGTCCCTAACAGCCCGCACACTGCACACACAGATCTAAAGAATAAAGTGATTCATTACAGCTCTTTTTTGGCAAATTTGAACTTAACTGATAGTTTTCTCTTGGGGTACTGTTATAGCTTTTCATTTTTTCATTTCGGCTCCTGTTCTCTTTTCAACACAGCTAAAAATGTAGCTACAAATCAAACATAAGCTGGGCATTTTCTTTTAGCATCCCAACAGAGTAGACCTGTACACACATACTTACAAAGCATAATAATGATTCATTATGTGTATTACGTGCCTTTGAGTGAAAGCATCTTTTAAGTAAATTTATATACAGATTTTTTCCTAGTGAGTGTTTATTTTAATTTTATTGAACATATGCGAATAGTATTTTGACAAACTGAGTGACACTCACAAACCCCCAGTGATATTTGGCATGGACCCCAGGTATGCAATACATATTAAACTCGTAGATTTACGATAAATTCAACTCGCGCTAGATTTGTCGGAACATATCCTCACCAGAGACCTGTATTAGGATGTTTATGCTAGTTGTTTCATAAAGAAAGGAAATAAGAAAACAAAAGTATGCCAACGATTTAGCTATACTTGTGCTGAGGTGGCAATAAATCAAATAAACCAAATGCTGAATTGGATTGAGAGTGTGTAGAAAATGAATAAATGAATAATTGAATGAATAATGTATCTTTCAGCGTCAGTTCATAAGTTGCCTTAGCTGTGCTCATGGATTTATTTTTCAAGGCAAAGGTTGCCAGTTATATGGAGTCGGAGTTTATTTGTAACTCCACCTGAAAATGTGTATTTTGAATCAGCAGTGCTACCTCAAACCATGAGGCCAAAATGAGCTTTTTGGCTCACGTTGAAAGTAGCCAAAAGGTGTAAAAAGGCACATAATGAATGAGCAAACATGTCTTCAGAGGTCAAAGTAAAAAAAAACATTTCTGGACCCATCTAAATGCTGCCCTTTTGCCAAGGATAAATTTCATGGCTCTAAATTGCATCACAGCTTGATGGCTTGACCTGAAGGTAATTTGACCTTCCTTTCAGGTCAAACATTTGCTTAATATAGCATAATATGATATAATTTGTGATGGATAGGATCACAGGTTTAGCCCACTGCAATGTTCTTGCATAAAATGAACTTCCAAATGTTTTTAATCTCATTAGAAAAGCATACAGTCTGGGGCAGCGGTGGTCTGAGGACAGCAAGGGCTGCTGTTGTATTTCCATGAACCAATGGTCAGTGGAAACCATGACCTGAGGCCACGTTCTCATCCGCAAGTTGGCTGCATCGCTGTTGTATTAGCCCCACTGACTCATTCGTGCACTAAACTTAAACAGATTCTCGATCCACATTTGCTGAAGATACAAACAGCTGCCGGAATTTCCTGTGCTGCTTTTGGTGTTAGCAGAACAAAACGTTCAACAAGCCCGTATCATAGATCGCTACCCTCACTCCCTTGCTGCTTCTCCTTTTCATTTTTCTCTCTCACTCTGAATCATAAGCCTCCTCTTTCTTTTTCTACACCCCCCACTCCACACATCTGTCAAAATAAAACCTTTAGCTGGTATGCCTGAAGCAGAACATGGAAAGAACACTGTATAACAGACCAGTGTTTACACTCCAACTCTGAGCTGCTAATTCTGAGACATAGTCAAATGTTTGTTCTACTTTTTGCTACCTTGCAGATTGCTATTTTATCTGTTATGGCGATCGTAATATTAGGGGTGTAACGATACACTATACACACGATTTGATTCGATTCACGATACTGAGTTCACAATTCAATTTTCCTCACGATTATCGATTTTACATTCGATAAAAGACATTCCTTTTTTATTTCTGAAGTGTAAACAATGAAAAAACTAATTTTCTTTTTGTTTTCACAAAAGAATGTTCGTCGCCTGCAATTAAAAGAAATGACTAGAAAGAGGTGTAAAATTGTAAACAAATGCTTAGCTTCATAATATATTCAATAACCAAATGAAAATATTGATTTTTTTATTGCTGAAGATTTACAATTCAAAATAATGTGTAGTTTTCTTGTATAAAATGTAAACAAAAAATGATCTTCAGTCTCTTGTAATTAAAAGAAATTAGGAGTCTCACTGAGAATGGGATACGCATCTGTGAGCATGTTGTATGATGTTAAAAAGTGCAAAAGTCTGAGGCCGCTATTAAATTAGATATATACACCATGCTGTTTGTCTGTTTCTTTATTAGAACGCAGCCAGGAAAAAAAATAATTAGAAATTTTCTAATTTGTATGCAGTATTACACAAGTGAAAAAATAGGAAAACTGGATTCTAAAGAACCTTAGTGTGACCTTCCCTTAAACTTGAACAGTAGCTTCATCAGCATCATCGGGATGCCAAGTAGACCCTTATATAGTGTGAAGAAGTTTGATCAGGATTGGTCTTTTTGGAAGGGTAGCAGCCAACAAATGACTTTTTCTGCCATCATGTTATATATGGTCATTATACCATTGCTAAAACAACACATCTAATGGTGTCCTAATATTTTTGCACAGTACTGCATATTAACATAAATACATTTAAAACTGTGCAGAATGATTTGGAGGTGAACAAAAACGTTACTGATGTAGTTGGGACTGTGGTGGCATAGCGGTTAAGAGACTGGGCTTTGGTTTAGAAGGTCCAGTTTTCAAATCCTACCTTGGCCAAACCACCACTGTTGGGTCCTTGAGCAAGACCCTTAACCCACAATTGCTTGGATTGTGAGATAGTACCAGTTGTAAGTCGCTCTGGAGAAGGGCGCCTGCGACATGGCAAAGTGAAAATTTAAGGGTAGTTGTAAATAAAAGCCAGATGAACAACATACCAAGCCATGTGTGTTGTACAGTACAGTATGGCTCTGCTTATGGCGTAACAGTAACTGTGCCTATAGTGGAACACATAGTAGTTGTCAGCATACTACATAGGACCTAGTTGTATATGTCTACATATATAGCCTAGCATTAGTTAGCCTTTGATATGTACACTGTACAGATAAAGGTTTGTCTAACATCTTAGGACATCTAAACATCCAACACATGGCTATTGGTTAAACATTGGTTAAACACTTTTTTCAGGAAGCTTTCCATACAAATTTGGAACATGACTGGCACTGATGTCGCACAGTAAGCCGTGGCTCACGGTTGGAATTCTAATTAATCTTAAAGGTGTCTGATGGAGTTAAGGTCTCGGCTCTGTGCTAGCCAGTCAAGTTCTCCATCACATTTGGTCGAATATTTCTGTATAGACTTTGTTTAATGAGGGAAGGGCAGACACAGTTGTTGAGGACGTGGAAAGTCACAGAGGTGTTCAGTACAACCCACTCTACTGTCACTGTTTGCCTGTTTGAAATAACAGAGGTCACTAATTAGAAGGGGTATTTACATGTTTTTGGCCATATAGTGTACATCTATAGTGCAGATGGTCATTTTTAGATACCGTGTTCAAAATTGTTTGGATGTCCTTGAAAATTGTTGACAGTCGGTTTGCAGCTGGTTCTTATTAGTCACGGGTGTTTAGGTCTGTGCATGTTCGAGACACTAATTCCCAATTGCGCCTCAGTTCCTCTTGATGTCTGACTGTCTGAGGACCAAATAAATAGCAAGGGCAAGTTAGAAAAAAAGGAAGAAATGATTTGCAGAAGTAGGCCAAATTTTAAGCATGTTAGTCAGGAATACTGCCTGGTTTGGATCTCCATGTGAGAACTTTTCTCAGATGTACCACAGGCTAGAGTGGTACTGATGTTTATTGACGAGATTTGTAATGCAGATTTGTTGTGCAGTAAACTGCAAGGCTAGCAGTGACCTTCAAATCAAGGATTGACTAAATTGATTACTGAACTTTTTTGCCAGTATTAGTGCCTTTTTAGATCAGCAAGATGCCCAGAATGCTTAAAACATGCCACAGATACATGCCACAAATGATTTCAGTCACAGTGACTGGCTCAGCTGTTGTTATCTATAACCTAGTAGTGCTTGATAAAGTATGTATGATGTAGGGAATACAGGTTGAAGGACCATTTGAGATGCGACCCATAACTACAGGTGATTCACCTGATTCTGATCAACAGTATTTAAAAAATGATCTGCCTTAAAATATGATTGTGTTAACGCATTATCATTTTGACATTTTGACATAGAAATAACATACAGTACTGAGCAAAAGTCTGTGGCCACCATAAGATTTGTTGTTTTAGCAATGGTATAATGACCATATTGTCGACCCAAGAAATTTGGATTCTTGGATTCTTCACTCCATAATACTCTTTTCCATTGATCTTCATTCCAATCTTTGTGAGATTTAGCATATCTTAGCTTTTTCACCCTGTTCCTCTTCTGAAAAAGTGGATTCTTGGCTGTTGCCGTTC
Source organism: Ancistrus triradiatus (assembly GCA_025084515.1). Classification (NCBI taxonomy): domain Eukaryota; kingdom Metazoa; phylum Chordata; class Actinopteri; order Siluriformes; family Loricariidae; genus Ancistrus; species Ancistrus triradiatus. The sequence goes on from JAJAGP010003523.1 coordinate 12,352, forward strand.
CAAAAAGACCTTGATCAAACTTCTTTGGACTGTAGAAGGATCAACTTGGCATCCTGATGAACTTGCCAGATGCTGCTGTTGTTCAAGTGTAGGGAAGGTCACACTAAATACTTGTAGGAACTGTTTTTTGTTTGTTTTAATACTGCATACAAATTCCTGTATATTTTGTTGTGTTCTAATAAAGAGGCTGAGAAATAATTATGTGGTCATCATACCATTGCAAAAAAGAGCATATAATGGTGTCATGGTGGCCTAAGACTTTTGCACAGTACTGTATGTTAATTAAACAAAATATGTAATTAAATACAGTTAAATCCCACTATCATACAAATTCTTGTTCTAAGTTATAGGGTATTTTAATTCCTTAACCTAGTAACCAGTAACCCACCATAATAACTTGTGCTGAGTTACAAAATAGTGGAAATAAATGGCTTCCTGAATGACTTTGTCACTTTCATTTTATTCAGTGGGTAATTATTAGATAGTAGTTCTCTCAGTCTTTGGTTTTATCCTTTTCACCTGGTGAGGGACGTGGTGAGGTAATAGTTGTTTATTTTATATTGTCGCGTTTGATGCAACGAGAACTTTGGTGTTACACGTGATAAAAGAGACAGTGCTAATAAGAGAGTCGAGGTTCTGCCACCATGTTATGCTAACACCATTAAAAGAAGAGGAACGAGCATCCATTCAGTTTAATGATAGTAGTGTTAAAAATGCAAACAAATTATAAAAGGAAATAAATATCTGTCTTTTAACTCCAGCCAATCAACGCTGTGGATATATATATATATATATGTGTGTGTATATATATTTATGTGCGTGTGTACAGTGGTGCTGGAAAGTTTGTGAACCCTTTAGAATTTTCTATATTTCTCCATAAATATGACCTAAAACATCATCAGATTTTCACACAAGTCCTAAAAGTAGATGAAGAGAACCCAGTTAAACAGATGAGACAAAAATATTATACTTGGTCATTTATTTATACAGGAAAATGATCCAATATTACATATTAGTGAGTGACAAAAGTATGTGAACCTCTAGGATTAGCAGTTCATTTGAAGGTGAAATTAGAGTCAGGTGTTTTCAATCAATGGGATGACAATCAGGTGTGAGTGGGCACCCTGTTTTATTTAAAGAACAGGGATCTATCAAAGTCTGCTCTTCACATGTTTGTGGAAGTGTATCATGGCGGAATGGGCTAAAATTCACATACGTTTGCCACTCACTAATATGAAATATTGGATCATTTTCTTCAATAAATAAATGACCAAGTATAGTATTTTTTTGACTCATTTGTTTAAACTGGGTTCTCTGTATCTACTTTTAGGACTTGTGTGAAAATCTGATGATGTTGTGCATATAATGCCTTATAGAGTGTGGATTTTCTGGGGGTCTGGAATGGAATAGAGTAACATACCTTTAAGAACTTTTGTCCTTTTTCTTGGTAACTGAATGTCATAAGGCAAAAGTGTAAAATAAAATTAGAAATGAGATTTTAATGGCTTTTTGTTTCAAACTGTAAGACAAAAATATGACTATTTCAGAGGGTTTGGCAGTTTTACACAGGCACTGTATTTGTAAATTACTGTTTAGCCCAACACAAAGGAAACTGAATATATAGATAATCGTGAAGTCCAACACAAGTTATTCAGACAAGTAAAAAGCAGGGAAAAAAAGAAAATGAATGCTGCATTTGGAATCAAAGAGATTTCCCGAAGGTTTCAAACATTTCCTTCTTATTCACTGATGCCAAAACAAATGCTGATTCACCAATAATTGTATGTTTTGGGTATTTTATAAAAAACCTGAATAAGTCTAGACAATGCACATCAAATATGGTAAAAAATAAGATGTGGCCTAGCAGAGTAATAAGAAACCAGTTTCTAAACTGTATCTTATTCTGAGATATGGGCTAGATACAGAGATGAAAGTGTAGATGGTATTAGACGAAAAGTTTAATCAATATTTTGCTTAACCAAGTTGCTGGTGTTCAGCAGTGGCAGATTTTATGACACCTTTTCAAGTTAAATAATTGTTATAGCGCTTTTAACAATACGTTGCAAAGCAGCTTTGCAGAACACAGAGTCTAGACTCTAAATGAGCAGCCAGAGATGACAAAACCTCACAGAAGACTTAAGAAAGATATCTTTAAAGAAACTAGATTAGATGGTGAACCTATCCTCTTCTGGGTGAGACTGGATAATGAAGGCACTTTTGCACCAAACAATGTCCTAGGGACTAATTTGGGAGAATCTATCCCCTGTGGAGCTCTCCAGAGAACTACATTTGTTCCAGGGCTTTTTTTGGTTTGCATTTGTATCAGCAGTAGGAACAGTGAAGTGACACTGAAGTGACGTAAGCTGTGCGATGGTTGGTGAAACGACTCAAAATCACCTCGTGTCGCATGTAGGCTCAGTAAAGCCTGGACTTCACTGTCAGTCCATTTGTCGTGTTTTTATCCATTTACTGCATGGAGATCTGTTGTTTATACAGCTACCGGTGTACAAGTGTGTTTAAAATGGCAGTTGCCCTCAACATAGGCACTTACATATGGACCAATCACATACACTTGCGTCACTACGTCTGGACCAATCGCCACATACTTATGTCACTCAGGGTTGTTTTGAGAAAAGTACCTGCCTTGAAGTAGGAGCTATTAAAGTCAGTATACACAATGTTTTAAGAACAATAATCGTCCCACGTTCCTGCAGTGCAAACACGTGGGGACACTTTCTCAAACAGTTCTCAGCTATGAACTATGAAATGCCGTGAAAAGCTATGAAAGTGCCTTTAGATAATAGTTCTTAGGAGCAGGGGCGTCACTAGAAATGTATGAATGGGGGTCAAAAGAAGTTATGACTAGGGAGTGTCTAAAGGTTAACCCCAGCATGAGCCCCTCCCCAGGTCTAACGACGTCGATGCTTACAGTCGTGCTTGTTTGTGAACCCTTTAGAATTTTCTAGATTTCTGCATAAATATGACCTAAAACATCATCAGAGTTTCAAACAAGTTTAAAAATACATAAAGAGAACCCAATTAAACAAATGAGACAAAAATATTATATTTGACCATTTATTTATTGAGGAAAAATTATCCAATATTACATATTAGTGAGTGGCAAAAGTATGTGAACCACTAGGATTAGCAGTTAATTTGAAAGTGAAATTAGAGTCAGGTGTTTTCAATCAATGGAATGCCAATCAGGTGTGAGTGGGCACTTTTGTTTTTATTTAAAGAACAGGGATCTATCAAAGTCTGCTCTTCACAACACGTGGTTTGTGGAAGTGTATCATGGCACGAACACAGGAGATTTCTGAGGACCTCAGAAAAGAGTTGTTGATGCTCATCAGGCTGGAAAAGGTTACAAAAACCATCTCTAAAGAGTTTGGACTCCACCAATCCACAGTCAGACAGATTGTGTACAAATGAAGGAAATTCAAGACCGTTGTTACCCTCCAAAGGAGTGGTCGACCAACAACGATCACTCTAAGAGCAAGGCGTGTAATAGTTGGTCGAGGTCACAAAGGACCCCAGGGTAAAGTTCTTAGCAACTGAAGGCCTCTCTCACATGGCTAATGTTTAATGTTCATGAGTCCCCACCATCAAGAAGACCACTGAACAACAATGGTGTGCATGGCAGGGTTGCAAGGAGAAAGCCACTGCTCTCCAAAACAATATTGCTACTCGTCTGCAGTTTGTGAAAGATCACGTGGACAAGCCAGAAGGCTATTGGAAGAATGTTTTGTGGACGGATGAGACCAAAATAGAACTTTTTTGGTTTTTTAAAGAAAAAAGCATTATGTTTGGAGAAAGGAAAACACTGCATTCCAGCATAAGAACCTTATCCCATCTGTGAAAACATGGTGGTGGTAGTATCATGGTTTTTGGGCCTTTTTTTGCTGCATCTGGGCCAGAACGGCTTGCCATCATTGATGGAACAATGAATTCTGAATTATATCAGAGAATTCTAAAGGAAAATGTCAGGACATCTGTCCCCATGAACTGAATCTCAAGAGAAGGTGGGTCATGCAGCAAGGCAACAACCCTAAGCACACAAGTCGTTCTACCAAAGACATCCCAGAGTTGAAGGCTGTTCTGTACGGAGGAATAGGCTAAAATTCCTCCAAGCGGTGTGAGGACTGATCAACAGTTACAGGAAACGTTTAGTTGCAGTTATTGCTGCACAGGGGGGGTCACACCAGATACTGAAAGCAAAGGTTCACATACTTTTGCCACTCACTAATATGTAATATTGGATCATTTTTCTCAATAAATAAATGACCAAGTATAATTTTTTTGTCTCATTTGTTTAACTGGGTTCTCTTGATTTACTTTTAGGACTTGTGTGAAAAATGTTTTAAGTCATATCTATGCAGAAATATAGAAAATTCTAAAGGGTTCACAAACTTTCCAGCACCGCTGTAGGACTCCTTGTGTAGCTGAATAGAAAATCGAACTATAAGATAGATGCTTAGTGTACAGCATACTTTTATTTGCACTGACTGTATCAATACAAAAACATATCAGTTAATTTATTGCTAGCATGCTGTGATTAAGCCTTTTCACTTACCTTGTTTTTCTTTCTGCTGACTATTGGTATTCTTCACCAAGGCTATGAAAACCCTTAGAGTTCATCTATGGGATTTTTCATGAGCTGTGTATTGGTAAAAACATTGAACCTTGCTTAGAATCAGAAGGCAAGTTACACTCACTGATCAGTTTATTAGGTAAACCTTCTTGTTTCTACATTCATTGTCCATGTTATCAGTTCCGCATACCATGTTGTAGTTCTACAATTACAGACTGTAGTCCATCTGTTTCTCATCTGTTTTCTTTGTTCTCTAATGGTCAGGACCCACACAGGATCAGCACAGATCAGGTACTATTTGGGTGGTGGATCTTTCTCAGCATTGCAGTGACACTGATGTGGTGTTGTGTTAGTGTGTGTTGTGCTGGTATGAGAGGATCAGACACAGCAGTGCTGCTGGAGTTTTCAAACACTGTGTTCACTCACTGTGCACTCTATTAGACACATCTGCTATATTGCTCCACCTTGTCAGTCAGAGGCAGTATCTCATCTGTTGTTGCATAGTTTGTTAGTCATCCTCTAATCATTCATCATCGCTCACAGGATGCTGGTGGCTGGACACTTTTGGCTCTTGGACTATTTTCAGCACACACTAACACACCATTGCCACATCAGTGTCAGTGCAGTGCTGAGAATGATCCACCACCCAAATAGTACCTGATCTGTGGAGGTCCTGATCATTAGAGAACAGAGTAAAGGGGCCTAACAAAGTATGTAGAGAAACAGATGGACTACAGTCTGTAATTGTAGAACTACAAAGTGCTTCTATATGGTAAACAGAACTGACTAAATGGACGCGAAGTGTAGAAACAAGATGGTTTACCTAATAAAGTGGTTGGTGAGTGTATCTTGTGCATGGTATAACACAACAAATTACTTATCCATACGTTATAACTCTGTAACGACTTTGATGTTAATAGTCGATTTCTGTTTCTTACACACGGCCTGGAGAAAAAGTGTGTCTCCACTACAGCAAGAATCTGCAGCTTATTTCGTTGTAGCTTAATCATGTAATTGCTTCAATGGCTTTTTACTTTTGCCATGTAGCACTCCTTCAGCTTCATCACAAAGGAATTGCACCAATGGCAAAGTGCCTGTGCTCTTCATGCGTCTGTGGAGCATTTCTCAATGTCTGGGATGTAACAAAATACTTTGAACTTTACAAGACTGTAGTGTCTGTGACGCTTTCCTTTTTTTAAAGGTCACGTAAAGCTTATCTGACGTCCACTAATGATGCCATTGCTCTTTCGATGGCTCGAATGTTGGGTGGAGCACGTTCCGTGCCACAAAATCGTGGAAAGAGTCAAATAATTCCTACCTGTCAGTGCACTGAATTTTGTTACCAGTGAAATCATTGCATCATGGAAAGAGCCATAATAGTTGAAAAAACATGTCTGCTTTGTGAACCGCTGTTTCTTCTACATTTGCTTTGCAGTTTGCAGCAGTGTGGGATTTTCCAAAGCCTTGTTCCTGCCAGCGCTTTGTCCTAGTTAGACCGCATAAGCGCCATCGTAATGATTAGATGCTCGCTTTCGCTCAAAGTCAAAACTGGAACAACGCTCAGAGGGCACTAAATATATCTGATTAGAACCCACATATGCATACACAAACACAGCAGAGACACACAGGATCTCCCAACGTTGTGGAATCTCACCCACAGACCGCAGCAGTCAGGGATTCACATTAACTGGTGGTTCAGCCAGGCCATTGTGCTCTTTTGGGTGGCAGACCAGGATTTGACCAGATGATTTCCACACAGCTGGAGTGGAAAGCAGGGGGGTATTAGTAACAAGCTGTGGGTTTCATGTTTGGGTCTGTCTTGCCTTCATAGATTCTGTTTGCAGTTTGTGAGAGTTTATGGAAAAAGTTAACACTTGTACAATTATCGTCATCAGACTGTTGTTGTAGCTTCTTACGATGTTTGTTGGAGACCTGCATAAATGAGTGAGTTTACATGCACTTAATAATCGGATCATAATGGATTTCTGCAGTTTAGGGCTGCAACAACGAATCGATAAAATCGATAATAATTTCATTATTGATTCGTTGTGTCGCATGATTTGTGTCCCTCCCCTTATCATATCCGCTTACGTTACTTGCGGCACTTCGTCAACACTGGAAAAAAAACACGAGCGATTGAACGGAGCGAGGCGGAGCCGGCGTGGACGCGGAATCTTCAAAATAAGTTAGCGTTAAGAATGAAATAAATCCTACAAATGAAACATGACCGACGCAGAGGAGAAGGTTCGGCTTAAGACCTCAAAAGTGTCGGAGCACTGCACGCTTCACACAAGTAAACAATGTGTAACATGCAAGCTTTGCAAAAGTGATCTGACCTGACACGGGAACTCCACGGTGCTGATACAGCCCTCGAAACGGAAACATGGAGTCACCGATGAGGATGAAGGGAGCTCAACAACAGCGTAAGTCACCACAATATCCCGAGTTTGTTTCGTTTTGAAGTGAGGAAACGTAAAGGCACTGCACGGCTGATGCAGTTTTTCTACTTGTTAGCTGGATAATGACAGTGATGGAGTTAAGAGACAGGTATCCTATATTGACCAGGCTAGCCAAGTCCTATTTATGCATTCCTGCTACTTCAACACTGTCTGAGCATTTATTTTCTGTGGCAGGAAATATAGTCTCTGAAAAGAGAGCCAGCTTTAGCCAGGAGCATGTTGACATGCTAACATTTTTGGCTTGCAATGCAAAGTTTCTAAAGAAAGAGCTTGAATGAGTTTGTATGTAGTGTTTGCATCAGAGATGCACTTATTTTTCTTTATTGTTTAATTTGTTATTTTAATTTGTTAATAAATTTAATTTATTATTATTCATTTATTGTAAGCACTTATTTGCTCTGTTGTTTAATGTTACATTTCTGAATAAAGACATGGAAAGGTTTTTTCCCCCCACCCGATTCATCGATTAATCGAAAAAATAATCGACCGATTAATCGATTATTAAAATAATCGTTAGTTGCAGCCCTACTGCAGTTATTTGATTAAGTGGTCATGTAAACAACATACTCTGATTATTCAGTTCGGATAAAGGTCTAGAAATCAGACTACCAAATCTGGATTTTTCTCAGTAATCAGATTTTTCAGTGCATGTATACCCTTAGTCTGCGCCGCGAATGCAAAAATCGTCTTGGTACGTCTAATTAAATTAGAAATCCTTGATTTTTCCATCTAATGCAATTCCATTTTTGGATTTTTTTCTCCCTTAATAATGAACACCTTCATTTAAAAACTGCATTTTGTGTTGTCTTTGACCAATATTGAAATTGGTTTGATGTTCCGAAACACTTAAGTGTGACAAACATGCAAAAAAACTAGGAAATCAGGAAGGGGACAAACACTTTGTCACACCACTGTATCTTATAATATTGATTATATATTACAGTAGCATAAAAAGACTATGTGACTATGGTAGTGTCTGGACAACATCCATTTCAGTATGTAATGTGGACATTAAATTGTGCATACCTGTATTGATACGTCATACAACTAGAAATTCCAGAGTGTTTGTCTAATATCTCGTGAAATGATTCCACATGGTCCATATTTTTTGCTGTTGCTCTGTTCTTGCTCAAATGACCTGACCTAATTTTTGATTAGTTTCTGATTTTTGTTACCATTACAATTACTTTTAATGTGTTCTTCAGATGTGCTGACCCCTTCACATGGCCCTGACTCATTCATGACTCAAGCTGGTTTTTGAGACTTCGGTTTGGGGATAAGAGGGATGTCTTCATCCACTCACTCAGGGCTGAAGTAGCCTTGACATTGAAGACACTGGAATATGTGTCGATATGGGATTTTGGGATTTTCTAGGAGCTGACAGCATAGCTACGGTAACGTAGATAACCACTTTGTACAATTGTGACGAGTAGAATCTCAGAAGACATTGAATCTTGAGGCTGATCTACAGCAGAAGTGCACATAAGTTTCCAATTTGGTCAGCCAAGAACAGAAAGCTGAGGCTTCGGTGGATACAGGTTCACCAAAACTAGATTGTTGAAAACTGAAGAAAAACGTAGCCTGGTTGGGTGAACCTTGATTTCTGCTGAGGCAAACAGTAGAGTCAGAACTTGGCAATGACAGCATGAATCCATGAACCCAGTCTGCCTTGTGTCAATAGTCCGGGCTGGTGAAGCTGGCATAATGGTGTGGGAAATGTTATCCTGGCACATTGCTTAGGGCTATAACAATGATTTTTTTGCTGATCAGTCTAAACATTACTTTTTTGGTTAGTTGAGAAATCAACAATTCATTTTTTTTTTGCTTGATTAATATCACCACCAGCCTCACTGTCTGCATTGTTAGATTTAACTGGTAGACATTGCTAGTCTTTGAAAAGATGGATGTTGCTCAAAAGACAACAATTTGCAAACAATGTCAGAAATTGGTTGCCATTAAACTACCTTATTTCATCATGTGTGAACTAACCACCGTGAACAATATGACAAAGTTTGGGAGTCATCTGTCCATGGCAGGTTTAAACCAGGCAAGATACTAGCACAAAAACACACACAGCAAACCTTAGAGGAATCATTTAGCAAAAAAGTGTCTTACAACAAAAAAAGCAACAGATGGCAGGATATAACAAATGCTGTCTCCAATTACATCGAGAAAGACACAATGGCAATTCAGGCGGTTGAGAGATGGTTTCAAACAACTTAGTTTTACTTTAGACCCAATAGCCAGTATACACTGCCAAAGTAATCATTGATATCGACAAATATATAGTTTTTTTTCCCAATATTGCACTCCCCTAGAACACAGTAATTCAAGTAAAAGGAATAACTCCACACTGCTTTGCATCAGCCTGAAAAGAGACTCAAAGTACATTAGAATAATGATAATAGTAGCATATTTTAATTTCTACGTCTCTTGCTTTTTTAGATAATAGTAATAATAAATCTTATTTGTCAGCACAGTGGTCACTGGACCTCAAATTCAAAAGGACTGCTGTGACACCGATTATCTTAATCACTATATATCACAGCAGCCCTTTCCCTGACCTCAGCAATTGGTATTTTTACTTAAATACTTAAAACTTAAAATGGTTGTGACATGTTTTTCCATTACTGGAGTAATATGCAATTAAGATAATCGCTGGCAAATGTATTTGTGCATCGGTGTGGGGCAAGGAAAATAACTGAAGTGATTTATAGACAGTAACAACAGTCTGTAATGTTAGTTTAAGCCATTTTCTCACTCAGTCATATCCATTAAAGTAAACAGAAAATATAAAGCATCCGGATAATAACGTTGGATGATGTAATGTTATGCTTCCATACCAGCAGTGGTGTAGAAATAACTTTTAACATGTGGAGGAAGTTAAAAAGTAGAACAGAAACATGCTGCTCGTGTTGATAATCCTAATATATCATGCTTGAGTGGGAACAAAATGTTAACAAAACTTATGGTCCTGTTTTGTTGCCGTCTTGACAAATTGCTCTGCGATGTTTTCGCTTCAAGTGTTTGTGCGTAAGTGTTGTACTGCTATGCTATTTGCAGAGCTCACAGAGCACCACATTGTTGGGTCTGTGTCTGAAATACTCCTACAATTTAGATAATCATAGGCGAGGTTTTTAAGCTGTAGTTTGTAATAAATGGAATACAGTGGGGCAAAAAAGTATTTAGTCAGCCACTGATTGTGCAAGTTCTCCTACTTAGAAAGATGAGAGAGGTCTGTAATTTTCATCATAGGTACACTTCAACTATGAGAGACAAAATGAGAAAACAAAATCCAGGAAATCACATTGTAGGATTTTTGAAGAATTTAATTGTAAGTTATGGTGGAAAATAAGTATTTGGACAATAATAAAAGTTCAACTCAATACTTTGTAACATAACCTTTGTTGGCAATGACAGAGGTCAAACGTTTCCTGCAAGTCATCACCAGGTTGGCACACACTGTAGCTGGTATTTTGGCCCATTCCTCCATGCAGATCTCCTCTACAGCAGTAATGTTCTGGGGTTGTTGCTGGGCAACACGGACTTTCAACTCCCTCCACAAATTTTCTATGGGGTTGAGGTCTGGAGAATGGCTAGGCCACTCCAGGACCTTGAAATGGTTTTTATGGAGCCACACCTTCGTTGCCTGAGTGGTGTGTTTTGGGATCATTGTCATGCTGGAAGACCCAGCCACGTTCCATCATCTTCAATGCTCCATCTTTTTGACTTAAAATCTCACGATACATGGCCCCGTTCATTCTTCCCTTAACACGGATCAGTCGTCCTGTCCCCTTTGCAGAAAAACAGCCCCAAAGCATGATGTTTCCACCCCCATGCTTCACAGTAGGTATGGTGTTCTTGGGCTGCAACTCAGCATTCTTCTTCAAAAATACCAGCTACAGTGTGTGCAAACCTGGTGAAGACTTCCAGGAAACGTTTGACCTCTGTCATTACCAACAAAGGTTATGTTACAATGTATTAAGTATTGACCAAATACTTATTTTCCACCATAATTTACAATTCTTTAAAAATCCTACAATGTGATGTTCTGGATTTTTTTTTTTTCATTTTGTCTCTCATAGTTGAAGTGTACCTATGATGAAAATTACAGACCTCTCTCATCTTTCTAAGTAGGAGAACTTGCACAATCAGTGACTGACTAAATACTTTTTTGCCCCACTGTACGTGCTTTGACTGGGCACAGACATCATACTTACTATGTGCCAGCCACATTATGCAAATTGGCATACAGTGGTATCTCAGTGGTATCTCATTAATTCGTTCCAGAAGGCTTGTCGAGAACCGAATACGATGACTACTGAGCAAATTTTTCCCATAAGGAATAATGTAAATTGAATGAATCCATTCCAGACCCCCATATAATCCCCACTGTACAAGGCATTATATGCATTAATGGAGTTGTCCCTGATTTATAAAAGCAAAACACTTACTATATTGTTAAACTCAGGGCGCTAGCATAGCTGGCGAATTTGCCAATCCTGGTGTTCTCTGGCAAATGCCAAGCGTCCTGCACGGTGTTGGGCTGTGAGCACAACCCCCATGTGGACGTCGGGCCCTCATACCATCCTCATGGAGTCGGTTTCTAACCGTCTGTGCAGACACATGCACATTTGTGGCCTGCTGGAGGTCATTTTGCAGGGCTTTGGAAGTGCTCCTCCTGTTCTTCCTTGCACAAAGGCGGAGGTAGCGGTCCTGCTGCTGGGTTGTTGCCCTCCTACGGGTTATCTGATAGGAAGGATTTTGTTACGTACTATAGGTGATTCATTTGGGTGAACGTGGGCATAGTTGACATGGATACCCAGCCCTGTGATAGACTGGCATCTCATCCGTGCATACTTGCGCCTGTGAACTACAGACATAGGGGTTGGAGCTCTCACAGTCCTGACAGGAAAAGGCAGGGTTGCATCATTTACACGGGTCAGGCTTGGGTGAAAACATGGGTCTACTTCCTCTACAGTGCAACATGGGATAGTAGTTTGCATGCCCAGGATCACAATATTGTTTTGTGCAAGCAATTAGACATCCTTATGTTTGCAAATGCCTTTGTTTTGAAGCTTGATTGTGTGACATTTAACTTAATGTGCTGTTGTAAACAGTTTTGTGGCCTCTACGAATAAACATTTTAACGTGTTTTAGTAACAGAATAAAGTCTAAACCTTTCCGCAAGTCCCTACCAGTGAAACATGCCATCTGTCTTCGCTCTATTTTTTTTCGTTCTATTTTTCTTTCTCTGTGGTCAGTCAGGAGGCCGTTTGGTTTAGGGTTGGTTTTCCTATACACTATTTTTGCTGCTTCTGTTTTTTTAACATGGATTCAGTTTGGAATAACGACTGTATTGTTTTCGTTTCTCTGATTGTATCATGATCTCTCTTACATGATTTTCTGCTGATTTTCTGTCACCATCTGAGTGCTTCACAAGAAACCTCCAGCAATAAAAAACAGGAGAGGAAATAGAAATATAACGGCAGAATTGGAAAATGAGGGGGAAAAGTTGCTTTTTTTTGCTGGGCTTGGCTCCCAAGGCACCCACCCTAACTTCCTCACCTCAGTTTAGCTCCAGATACACAAATATCCAGATCTACTTCCCTTGTGGTCTCTACTTTTATAGGGACTGAAGGATTTTTTGTTCTTTACAGTGTTACACAGATAAGAAAAATAATTTTGTTGTGCATAGCTTATGCTTCAGAAATTTAAATAACACATTTTCAGTCATTTTTTCTTTGTTGTTCATTTTGTGTGATGTCCAAAACTTTAGATACACTCACCTTCCAATTTATAGTACTGGGTTGGACCCCCTTTTGTCTTCAGAGCTGCCTTAATTCTTTGTGGCGTAGATTTGCTTAAGATTTATCGGCTGCACATCCGTGATGCCAATCTCCTGTTTCACCACATCCCAAAGGTGCTCTATTGCCTTGAGATCTGGTGACTGTGGAGGCCATTTGGGTACAGTGAACTCACTGACATGTTCGAGAAACCAGTTTGAGATGATTTGAGATTTGTGACATGGTGAGTTATCCTGCTTTAAGCAACCATTCGATCATGGGTACACTGTGGTCCTAAACGGATGGACATGGTCAGCAACAACACTCAGGTAGGCTGTGTCATTAAGCGATGCTCAATTGGTATTAAGGGGTCCAAGTTTACCAAGAAAATTTCCGCTACACCATTACACCACCAGCAGCATGAATCGTTGATACAACAAGATGGACCCATGCTTTCAATGTTGTTTACACCAAATTCTGACCCTACTGTCTGAATGTCACAGCAGAAATCAAGACTCATCAGACCAGGCAATGTATTTCCAATCTTGCATTGTCCAATTTTGGTGCGCCCGTAGATGTTGTAGCCTCAGTTGCCTTTCTATGACCTTGAACAAGCCTGGCAGTTCTCCTCGAACCTCTGGCGTCAACAAGGCATTTTCGACTGAGAGAAGTGCTCACTGGATATTTTCTCTTTTTTGGACTGTTCTTTGTAAACCCTAGAGGTGACTCTGTGTGAAGATCCCAGTAGATCAGCAGTTTCTGAAATATTCAGAAGAACCCGCATAGTATCGACAAACATGCCACGTTCAAGGTCACATAAATCACCTTTCTTCCCTATTCTGATGCTAAGTTTGAACTTGACCATGTCTACATGCCTAAATGCATTGAGATGGTGCCATGTGATAGGCTGATTAGACGAGTTTGCATGTTCTCCCCATGTTTGCATGGGTTTCCCCGTATATTCCACAGACATGCATTAAGTCAAATGGTCTCTCTGAAGTATGACAGCATGGATTTGCATCTCGACATGGTCCAGTGTACTGTGTGGATGTGTGTCTAGTTTTTGAGGACGACTAAAATTAATGGGGGTGGTACGGTGGCTCGATGAGTAGCACTGTCGTCTCACAGCAAGAAGGTCCTGGGTTCAATCTCAGGTGTAGCGGTGTGGGTCCTTTGTGCGTGAAGTCTGCATGTCTCCTTCCACAGTTCAGGTTAACTGGTATATCTAAAGTGCCTCTAGTGTGTGAGTGTGTGTATGAATTTGTGAGTGTACAGTATGTGCCTTACAATGGATTGGCACTTTGTCTAGGGTTGTTTCTGCCTTGCGCCCTGCCTTCTGCCTGCCTTCCGCCGGCTAGGCATCGGCTCTCCCGCGACCCTGTCCAGGATTAAGCAGATAAGAAAATTCATGGATGGATGAATGAATGAATGAATGAATAAGATCACCAGATTTACCACTATTATACTATTATATAATTAGTCTGTTGTGTGTTATAAAAATAGTGCCATAAATCCTGTTTAATTGGATGAAGTGTGGCATATTTGAATATAAATCATGTATGGGATTTAATTGAATAATGGTTTTTCAGAATGTGTACAATGCAACTTATGTATTGGGTAGCCTAGTGGTTAAGGTACTAGACTATGGACCAGAAGGTCCAGGGTTCAAATCCTGCCTCTGCCAAGCTGCCATTGTTGGGTCCTTGAGCAAGACCCTTAACCCACAATTGCTTGGATTGTTAGATTGTATAACTTGGAAGTCGCTCTGGATAAGGGCGTCTGCTGAATGCTGTAAATGTATTGTCATAAATATTGTGCATCTCAAAAATGTCTTTAATTGTCGTGATATAAGTTTTTTTAACCATATCGCCCATCCCTTATGCTTAATGACATTTCGTCCTTTCTCAATCTTCCTCTCTCTCTTGCCTTGTCTCTCTTCTTGTCTCTCCGTCCTGCAGATGACTCCGACACATTTGCATTTTTCCATGATGAGGGGGAGAACGGATGTTTGGGAGTGCAAGATGGCACGCTCGTCTTCACCCAGACCTGCACACGTAACTCCGAGCGCTGGAAGTGGGTCACCTTAAATCGCCTGTATAATGTCGGCTCCTCCCTCTGCCTGGGCGTCACCATGGGAAACTCGAGTATCCAGAATGCACCGCCTCGCCTTGGCATGTACCGATGTGACCGTAAGCCCCCCCTTGTCCTTTGGTCCTGGGGATGCAGCAAATTCCTGGAGACTCTCAACTCCTATTTGCCCAGCATAAGCGTGCTGAGGGATGAACGTGAAGATGGTTCCCGCACTCCAGTGGAAGGTGGCCAGTGGCGTCTTTATGGTGAAGAGCAGGACCTCTGTGCCAAAACGTTCCGTGGTAAGCTAAAGTCTACAGTGAGTCATACCTAGGTTTAATAAAGGTTTCACTTGTGTTTACTCACCTCTCACACTTACAGATCTCTAAGAGTCTTTAAGAACATAATATGCTCTGTTATTTTGTATTGGTTAAATGTCTTGCAGCACATACATTAGGAAGCATCACTACTGCAGTAGTGAGTGAAAGCATGACACAAGTTTGGGTTCTTAGCGTTTAGCTTTTTGGGCTAAATATGGCCAAACTCTGACTAGCTGAGAGTTGTCACAGTAGGTTTCATTACCCTTTTGATGTGCTCACCAGTGGCAACAGTGGCAGAGCGCTGGTTTCTGGTGCACAAGGTTCCAGGCTATATCTGGCAAATGCCCACTGTTCATTATTATAACCATTCATGCTCTCTGTGGGCTTCCACATCCTAGCAGTCATAGCTACAAACTCCCCTTTTGGCTCTGTGCTCGACTCCTACCCTCAGCTAACCAAAGGGTCATCCATGATTGTAAATTCAAAGCACATGTGCAGGTACAACCCTAAGTCAGAAAGAGTCGGGACGGTATGGAAAATGCAAATGAAAAAGGAACACACTTGTTTCTTACATTTACTTGGTCTTTTATTTCATTGCAGACAGTATGAACCAGAGATTATTCATGTTTCTTCTGATCAACATAATTTCATTTGTTAATAAACATCCATTCCTGCATTTCAGGCCTGGAACACAGTCCAAAAAAAGCTGGAACGGTAAAGCATTTACCGCTTTGTAACATTGCCATTTCTTCTCACAACACTTAAAGATGTTTTGGCATCGAGGATACCAAGCGATTAAATGTTTCCGGTGTTATTTTGTCCCATTCGTCATGCAAAAACATCTGACGATGTTGCAGTTTTTTTCAAAATTCTCCACACATTCCCTATTTGGGACAGGTTAGGACCGCAGGCCGGCTAGTCCAGTATCGGTACCCTCTATTTCAGTGGCAGCCATGCCTTTGTAATGTGTGCAGCATGGGGTTTTGTATTGTCTTGTCGAATAATGCATGGACGTCCTTGGAAAAGGCAGTTTATGTTCTAAAATCTCAGTGTACTTTTCTGCATTAATGCTGCCATCACAGAAGTGTAAATGACCCTTGCCATGGGCACTCACATAGCCCCATACCATGGCAGACCCTGGCTGTTGGACTTGTTGCTGATAACAGTCTGGATGGTCCTTTTTTCGTCTTCAGTCTGGAACACATGGCATCCATTTCTTCTAAAAAAGATCTGGAATACTGATTAGTCTGACCACAGTACACGTTCCACTGTGTGATGGTCCATCATAGATGCCTCTGAGCCCAGAGAAGTCGATGCCACTTCTGGACATGGTCAACATAAGGCTTCTTTTATGCACAGTTAAGTTTTAAGTGGCATTTGTGAATGTAACTCTGTATTGTAGAACTTGATAAACATTTGCCAAAGTAATCCCTTGCCCATGTGGGTCTATTAGCTATTGATGAATGGTGGTCCTTGATGCAGTGCTTTCTGAGGAATCAGAGATCATGGGCATCCAGTTTAGATGAAGATGAGAGAAATATGCAACCCTCTTCCAATCTTTCTTTGAGGAACATTTCTTAAACATTTCATTAATTTCTTATACATTTACTGACAAACTGTAGATCCTCTGCCCACCTTTTCCTCAATGACTTTCATGGATGTTGCTTTTGT
This sequence comes from Ancistrus triradiatus, assembly GCA_025084515.1. NCBI lineage: Eukaryota > Metazoa > Chordata > Actinopteri > Siluriformes > Loricariidae > Ancistrus > Ancistrus triradiatus. Next base: position 29,249 of record JAJAGP010003523.1, read on the forward strand.
ATCAAATCATGATTACGATCACCTGTTGACATCACTTGCTTGAAATCACATTGCCCCATCACAAACTTTTTTGAAATGTGTTGCAGGCCTGAAATGTAGAAATCAATGTTTATTGACAAACAAAATTAAATTGACCAGAAAAAAACATGAAATGTATTGGGTTCATAATGTCTGTAAATGTAAGGAATGCTGTACGTTTTTAAAATTTGCATTTCTCATACCGTCCCAACTGTTTTTGATTTGGGTTGTAAAAGCAGGAAAGACAAAAAACTTGATAATCTAAGAAAATGAAGCCTATATTTCAAACACAGCAAGATTTTGCAAGGCAACACACTGTAATATATCGCAGTGATGAGGCAGCTTTAAGTAGAAACCAAGACAAATGGAAAACAAAGAGACAGGACTGAAATCACTATGTAATCAAAAGATGTTATCTCAGTCAGCTGAACAGGCATGAGCAGATCATGAAGGTTAAAGCAAGTTTTTGTCAACTTACCCAAAATATTTGTCTGATAAGCCTTGTTATGTCTGCAGATTTGTACTGGAGCTACAAGATTGATGTAGCTTAGTACAACCATTACAGCATTGTGTAAATATTTTGACTGAATCAGTCCCACTTGCCTGAAATGGCATTGAGCCAAATAAATTCATTTTACATGGATTCTGACATGGTCTGAAACACAGGTAACTATAAAAACCAAAAGTACAAAATATTGCTAAAGCAGTAGTGTGAATTCAGGTGAATTTGGCCATGAGGTAAAAATTATGCATTTGTAGGGAATTGCCAGAAATAATTCCACACTGTTGACGGAGGAAATGGCTTGCAGTAAATTATTTGATTGGTCAGAGCGTGGCAGGCAGAGAGATAAAGTGAACGTTAGACCTGTAGTGATGGAGGTCTGGAGAACATCTGTGACTCTTTATATCAGAATCTGCTTCGTGTAGCCAAGAGCGACTCTAAATGCAGACTGCTAGGCTGCCTGCCAGAGAAGCAGCCATTAAATAGACCAGACTTTCTGTAAACTGTAAAGTGGTCTGGTGTGTGGCAGCTGCACTGTACTACAGGATGGTATTAATACACTGTCATTTGCTACTGCCTCATAGCACATGCAGCGTTTATCAGGTGCCCTAATTCAGAGTGATTTACATCACTACGTTACTCTGCGTAATAGACAGTTCCTCATGTTGGCCAAAATAGCTTATAGCCTACAAACACCATTTAGCAACACTGAGTGCGTTTACATGCACTTAAACACGGTTGCCAGGTCCACCTATTCTAAAGACTTGGTTTTATTTGGATATTTTCCATTGACTGTGACAGGTTTTGTCTCGCTGGATCTGGCAACCCCGGAATTAAACGCGTCACGGAATTAAAGGCAGCAAAATGGCTATCAAACACTTCGTGACTTAGAGTATATACTCGAGAAGATGGAGAATTTGATTTTTGTAATATTCAGTTTTGAAATTTGTCACATATTTCTGTGAGATCATTGGCTGGTTGCAAAGTAGAAATCTGATGACTGCCATGTAGAGCTTTTTTTTTTTATCTGATTACTCAAGTGCATGTAAACTTGTTGATTGGATTACTGACTAAATCTGATTTTGTGAATGTTTTGTGAAACATTTTGTGATTTGGGGGAATTTTCAGCAGTTATTGGATCATTAAGTGCATGTGAATGTGGTGCAATAACTGCAAAAAATCAGATTTTGTCAGCAATCCGACTTTACATGCACTTGAGTAATCAGATAATGGGAAACCTCCAAGTTTAAATGACTTGGGTAATATTCGAATTTATACTTTGCAACTAGCCAATAAACTCACAGAAGGATGTGACGTAAACCTCAAACTTTATTAATTAAATATCAAAATTCTTCATTTGAATTTCATTTGAATTGACTCGAGCATTGACTGCATTTCAGGGTCTCCACGAAGTGTTCAGTAGCTGTTTAAGGTTGCCAGATTAAAAAAGAACCAGGTCTATGGAAGAAATCCCAGAGGTGGGAAAATCTCTTAGACTAAGCACATCTGTTTTTTCTGTAGTTATCGAATTATTAAGTGTACGTAAACACACTCATTGACAACCCCCTACCATTTGCATGAACTCTGCTAAGGGAAGAGTGGTGTAGACCAGCGAGTGCCTCTGTACCACCAAGAATGAATCTGCACAGAGGAATGGATTACACCAATCATCTACAGGGGTTAGACAATGAAACTGAAACACCTGTCATTGTAGACCACAATAATTTATTACTGGTGTAGGGCCTCCTTTTGCGGCCAATACAGCATCAATTCATCTTGGAAATGACATATACAAGTCCTGCACAGTGGTCAGAGGGATTTTAAGCCTTTCTTCTTGCAGGATAGTGGCCAGGTCACTATGTGATGCTGGTGGAGGAAAACGTTTCCTGACTCGCTTCTCCAAAACACCCCAAGTGGCTCAATAATATTTACTATTTACTAATAAACTGGTGACTGTGCAGGCCATGGGAGATGTTCAACTTCACTTTCATGTTCATCAAACCATCTGAACTCTGGTATGTCACCCATAATGTTGTGTGCATTGCAATATTTTGAGCAAAACTGTGCTCTTACCCTGCTAATTGAACCTTCACACTCTGCTCTTACTGGTGCAGTGTGCAATTAATGAAGATTGGCCACCAGACTGGTCCAATTTAGCCATGAAACCTCCCACACTAAAATGACAGGTGTTTCAGTTTCATTGTCTAACCCCTGTATGTTGGTGCCTCAAACTGCTGAAATTATCCCTCATTCTGGCTTTCCTTCCTAAAAAAACAGCCAACTGTGTCTTCCAAAAGACAATTCCTGATCAAGCTTCTTCATACTGTAGAAGGATCAACTTGGCATCCCGATGAAGCTGCCAAGTGCAATTGGAGGTCACAGTAAATACTTGCCACTATAGCCTATAGAAGCTGTTTTTCATTTTTTTTTTTTTTTTTTAATACTATATACAAAGTTCCTATGTTCTCTGGCTATATTCTAAAAGAGACTGAGAAATATGTGGTCATTATGTCGTTGCTAAAACAATGGTGTATCTAATCTAATGCTGGCCTAAGACTATTGCACAGTATTGTGTGTAGATCCAATTCCCCTTTGTCCTCTTTGAACTGCATCTTAACCCACAACACAATGTCTGAATTGCAGCTTTGTGGCCTATGAAAGAATAAAAATAACAGAAGTAACTGAGAACGTCTTTTCTGAGATGACAGCCTGGACTTGAGTTGACAATGTAATTTTATTGCAGTCGATGAAAATTGGAGGCCTGACATCTGCCAGCTGGCAAAATATAATCACAAAATGACCAGGCTAGTCACTCCATGCTGTCCAGTGTCTCCTTTAATGCAGGCCTCTGTTTCTGCTTGGCCTCCACTCAGTGATAGACAAATTAAAAAAATATACTCTTTCACTTCTTGTCTGTCTTTTTTTACTTATTGACACACAACCTTAGTTTCACTCTATTTCTCTCTGTTAGTGATCGATATCTTTTGTGTGGAAGGTGCTCAAGACTGTGGAAACTGACATTTTGTTTGTACGTGGCGATTCAGTCAACACAAACAAGGAGATGGAGAGAAAGGCAAGAGTGGCATTATGTTCTATGAAACAGGACGTTGACCGAACATTAACCTAGTCACGTATGGGACTGTACAAAAAAAATCAATACAGCAATTTATCGCGATATTTATTTTCGTGATATACTGCATCGATTTTCTGCTTAAAATATTCTGCTTAACTTGTATTTCAGCTGTTTTTCAGTGAACTATGAGGAATATCTCAATATATCACAATATGCATCGTATCGCTGTGTGTCGTGATATAATCGTATCGTGAACCATGCATCGTGATGCGTATCATATCGTGAAGTCCTTTCCAATACCCATTTTACTTTCCTTACAGCCAATAAACTTTCTTTTTAATACATTAAAACTCATTAAAAATGAGTGACTGTGATGAATGAAGGCCACAGTCTGATGATGATGTTTTAGCAGCGGGGTGCTGATAGAATGGAACTATTTTGCCTTGCGAATGATGATAAACAAATGTTTTTTTGCTTTTTTTGTGAACAAGTATTTTCTTGTGTAACAGAAAGGTACATACAACATGTACAAGATATATTTTGTCTCTATAAAACTTCCATCCCTTTTATTTCTAACCACTATTCCTCTATCTTAACCCCACCCAAACCCTGGTAGACTCCTGTAAAGATTGAATAAAAACAGTCATAACAATCATGCAATCAAAACAGTCATAACAATAATAACAATTATAACCCTTCATTCTGGAAAAAGTTAACCCATTTTTTAATGGGAGGTAATTAATAGCTTAAGCTTCACAAAGGCAATGTTCCAGCCCTCCTCTGTTCTAGTTGTGGGACCGTGTATATGTGCTGTGGAAAGCTCCATAGAAATAATTCCAAGTAAAGTTAATGCTCAGACATGCCTATTCAATGGGTAGAAAACCATGTGTTTTAGTGCCTGCAATTCTCTTTTCTCTCAGCAGGAGTCGCAAGAGTTTGCTCTTCCTTGTTTTCTGTTATTCAGGTGTCAATAAGATGTACAACACTGTTCAACGTAAAAGGTTTAGGGCTACTGTTTGTGTCTTTTGGAACATTTAAAACAGCCACTACCTCTCAAACTAATGTACAGTGGGGCAAAAAAGTATTTAGTCAGCCACTGATTGTGCAAGGTCTCCTACTTAGAAAGATGAGAGAGGTCTGTAATTTTCATCATAGGTACACTTCAACTATGAGAGACAAAATCTAGGAAGTCACATTGTAGGATTTTTAAAGAATTTAATTGTAAATCATGGTGGAAAATAAGTATTTGGTCACACACAAACAAGCAAGATTTCTGGCTCTCACAGACCTGTAACAACTTCTTTAAGAAGCTCTGGAGGGAGTAGAAAGTCCATGTTGCCCAGTGACAGCCCCAAAACATCACTGCTCTAGAGGAGATCTGCATGGAGGAATGGGCCAAAATACCAGCTACAGTGTGTGCCAACCTGGTGAAGACTTACAGGAAACGTTTGACCTCTGTCCTTGCCATTAAAGGTTGTTATAGAGTATTGAGTTGAACTTTTGTTATTGACCAAATACTTTTTTTCCACCATAATTTACAATAAAATTTTTAAAAAATCCTACAATGTCATTTCCTGGATTTTGTTTCTCTGATTTTGTCTCTGATAGTTGAAGTGTACGTATGATGAAAATTGCAGACCTCTCTCATCTTTCTAAGTAGGAGAACTTGCACAATCAGTGGCTGACTAAATATGTTTTTTCTCCGCTGTACATATCACAAGATTACATGGTAGCTAAACCCTGTTGGAGAGGTGCATTAGACTACACATCTATATACAGGTGAACTCCACTTTTCAAATGTACCTCAATCCATAAAATGGTTTAGATAATGAAATCCTAATAACATAAGCCTATTCCCATTATTTGTATTGGAAATCCATACCTGTATATTTAAAACCCCATCTAATTTCAGTAATTTTAGCATAACATAGGGATGCAGGGGGGCTGATTGGCTGTTCTGAAAGCCTGTTATCTGTGCTGGCTGTGGACTGGTGGGGTTTCTCCTCTGTAACAAGCAGGGTCATTCATCACATGTACCACTCTCGCATGTACCGACTCTAAAGTGTCACAGTGTGTTTCCTTTAGAGATGAAGACTATAGTTTAAAATGAACAACCATTACCTTGAAATGAAGCGCTGAATAAAACTAAAGTACAGGATGTAGGTGGAGGTAAGGAACCATTCAGAACACCATGTACTTTAGTTATTTTTCCGTTTGATTGCAGGTTAAGGGATTAAAAATCCCTGCTTTGAATGGCTATGACAGTGGCAGCATTCAAACTCACAATCTCCCAACAACAGGGTGAATATTAAGACTAAGAACTGAAGTACTTTTTCTGAATCTTTCCCTCTCTGCAGAGATCTACACCATTCAGGGCAACTCTCACGGGCGCCCATGCTATTTCCCCTTCCTTTATGACGATGAGTGGCACCATAAATGCACCAGCGTTGGGAGAGAGGATGGTCACCTTTGGTGCGCCACCACGCACGACTATGACAAGGATGAGCGCTGGGGATTCTGCCCTGTCAAAAGTGAGTCCAGCATACTTCAGCAGTCCAGTCCAGTATAGTCAGATCACGTTTTTGGCATTGTATGGTATCTTGCTTACAACTGAGCATGTGTTACAGAAAACAAAATTCACCAGTATGCAGACAAAGCAATAAGTACAGACAAAACAATGTAGAAAAACATTGCAGGCAGTTGCATTGTTCACCTTCAGATTCATTTGTCACATGCACAGTTATACAAGGTACAACTTCAGTACAATTAAATGTTTTAACAACTATCCTAGTACAGTCTAGCTAAGAATAAAATAATTTAAAAAAAAAATATATATATATAATATTTTCTTTATATCAGTCTATATACATATGTGAAATACAGTGGTACCTCAGGTTTAGAACAGTACATTGTATAGCATCTTGCTTGCAACTGAGCATGTGTTACAAGGAAACAAAATTCACCAGTACGCACAGACAAAACAACAAGTACAGACAAAACAATCCAGAAGAAAACATTGCAGGCAGCTGCACAATTCAGATTCAGATTTTAAAATCTGAAATAGAAGGAATCAAATATGATAGAATATGACTTAAATATAGGTCGGTCTTTATATCTATCTGTATACAAATGTGAAATGTACCTATGTTTCGACGTTAATTCGTTCCAGAAGACTTGTTGACAACCCAGTGAACAGTACTGAGTAACTTTTCCCCATAAGGAATAATGTAAATTGAATGAATTCATTCCAAACCCCCAGAAAATCCTCACTATATGAGGCATTATATGCATTAATGGAGTTGTATTGTACAGGTGCTCCCTGATTTAGGATGGGGATATGTTCCAGCAAATCCATCATCAGTTAAATGTATCATGAACTGATGAGTTTAACGAGTGTTTCGTAGAGCGTCTATACTGTATCATAGCAGAGCCTATGATGAGTAATGATAAGTAAGTCACTGTTTAAAACACTTAGATTAACCTACAGTTTGCCAAAATCATAACACAAAGCTTTTTTTATAATAAAGTGTTGAAAAATCTCATGTAATTTAGTGAGTAATGGATTAAAAGTGAAAAGTAACAGCAAAACACTTACTCTATTGGTGAACTCATGGCGCTAGGATATCTGCTAACTGCAGCCTGTGTTCTGGAGGATTCAGGACAGGAGTTCCCATTCAGTTGGTTCTTAAAAACCGAGTATACAGTACTGTAGATGTAAAGAAAAACACGATAAGTACAGCGAGAGCTATTATGAGTTTGAATCACTGAGTACTGAATCATGAATCGACTTTTGGGGAAACGAGTCGCCAGCTCATCTCATACAAGTTCCGAGCCGAGTTCCAAGCAAATGATGAAAACCAAGGCAAATTTTTCTGGTCAACATGCATCGAGAACCGAATTTGACGAGTTCTGAGGTGGTCGAGAACCGATGTACCACTGTATCTATATGTCTGTCTATATACAAATGTGAAATATATTAATGTTAACAGTCCAACGTGTTAGACTGTGTTGTTTTAGACTTGGTTGTTTTATGTTTATATTTCTACTGGTTCGTACACTTTCACCTAATGCCAGTTACATTTCAGGTTATTCAACTTTCTATTGGCCTGTTTTTGTTCTAGTGATTCAGATGTTCCTCTGATGTTATTAGTGTTCCCAGTGGAGAACATGCTTGTTTTATCTCTTTCTCTTTGCGCATGTAGGTACTGATTGTGAGACATTCTGGGACACAGACTCTCTGATGGATAACTGCTACCAGTTTAATTTCCAGGCCACCTTGTCGTGGCAAGAGGCACGCACCAGCTGCCAACAACAGGGGGCAGAGCTTCTGAGCATCACCAAGGTGGAGGAGCAGAGCTACATTAATGGTGAGAGAGTCTGGGTTTGAAATGGCAGAACAGAAGATGTTGTATAAATACGATTGTATACTGTGTTCTTCATAGCAATACATGGATCTGCAAAATCCAGGAGCACAAACTATAAATATTTTATGTTTTTTATTTTTGTCATCATCCAACTTTGCTCATTGCTCGTCACAAGTACATTAACATTCATGTCATTTAGCAGACGTCCTTATTCAGAGCAACTGAAACTGATACACTTTTACAATCCAAGCAATTGTGGGTTAAGTCTTGCTCAAGGACCCAACAGTGGCAGCTTGTCAGAGGTGGGATTTGAACCCCGCATCTTCTGGTCTATTAACCGCTAGACCACCACAGTCCAAGTAGCTTTAATGTATAACAAAAATTTAATAAATAGGGACAGTTTTCAAGAGCTGAATCCTTACTGAAAAACAAAAATTAATATAAACACACAATTGTAAAAACATTATACAATTATAAAAGTTAATTTAAATTAATGGAAATGTATTTTTTTTTTTAATATTTGTTTGGTACCAAACAGTGGGGCAAAAAGTATTTAGTGCAGTCACTGAGATTGTGCAGGTTCTCTGACTTAGAAAGATGAGAGAGGTCTGTTATGTTTCATCATAGCTACAACTTCAACTATGGAGAGACAAAATGAGAAAAAAAATCCAGAAATTGCATTGTAAGATTTTTAAAAGAATTGAATTGTAAATTATGGTGGAAAATAAGTATTTGGTCAATAAATTTGGTTCAACTCAATACTTTGTAACATAACCTTTGTTGGCAATGACAGAGGTCAAACGTTTCCTGTAAGTCTTCACCAGGTTGGCACACACTGTAGCTGGTATTTTGGCCCATTCCTCCATCCAGATCTCCTCTAGAGCAGTGATGTTGTAGGGCAACACGGACTTTCAACTCCCTCCACAAATTTTCTCTGGGGTTGAGGTCTGGAGACTGGCTAGGCCACTCCAGGATGCTTTTTATGGAGCCACTCCTTTGTTGCCCGAGCGGTGTGTTTGGGATCACTGTCATGCTGGAAGACCCAGCCACGTTCCATCTTCAATGCTCTCACTGATAGAAGGAGGTTTTGGCTTAAAATCTCACGATACATGGCCCTGTTCATTCTGTATATGTGAGTTTTATATCCAGGTTAAAAGCCTCAATGTTTAACTTGATTTATTCAGTTATCGGCTCTGTCATGTCATATATGTAAATATAAATATATGTATAGTAGTTATCATAGTTTTTGGGCACCTCTTGGACTGAGCAATGCCTGCAAGGCAAGCTCTCACTTTTTTCAAGTCTCACCTGTTTGAACAAAACCTTGGATAATGCCTCATCCACTCTGTGCATTGCTTGTATCTCTTCTGCTCTTTGTATTTCTTTTTGTCAACTTTGTATTTAGGTTCTTCAGCAACTCTTGTCTTCAGCATCAAACTGATGACTGCATGTGTGTGTGTATGCAGGTTTTCTCACTAGTTATAGCACCTCCTTGTGGATGGGTCTGAACGATCTGGACCTTAATGGAGGCTGGCAGTGGGCCGACTCTGCTCCTCTTAAATACCTCAACTGGGAGACAGGTGAGAGAGAATCCCTCCCAACAGAGCCACACCCTTTATAATACGCCTCAAATAGAGGCTTTATTCATTGACTAATTACTGAGAATCTACAAGCTTTTGCTGAGTCATAGTGACTTCAAACGATCTAAGAAAATCCCTGGCTTTGGAGGATGTATCTGGTTATTTGGTGCCTGACAGACTGCGGGTAATTAATGGTATCAGACAGGACTGATTCAAATAATGGGTGTGTTTGTGTGTTATAGACCAGCCAAAACACGCGAGCGATCACAACTGCGGAGTGATTCGCACAGAGAGCTCGGGCCGCTGGCAGAACACGGACTGCTCCATGGCTCTGCCTTATATCTGCAAGAAAAGACCTAATGCGAGGCTGGACCCCTTCACCACAGGTGTGTATTTCTTTGACTGAGGGCTGTAACTCTATGCATACAGTAGTATTTTCTGGTAAACTCTTATGGATCATTTTACAACCCAAAATCAGAAAATGTTGGGACCGTATGGAAAATGCAAATAAAAAATAAATGCATTGTTTTTTATGTTTCTTCTGACTTTTACCTCATGGCAGACAGTATGATATTTCATGGGACATGGGACTATTTCATAGGACTGTGGCAGGGACTGTGGTAGCCTAGCGGGTAAGGTACTGAACTATGGAACAGAAGGTCCAGGGTTCAAATCCCACCTCTGCCAAGCTGCCACTGTTGGGTCCTTGAGCAAGGCCCTTAACCCGCAATTGCTTGGATTGTAAGATTGTACCAATTGTAAGTCGCTCTGGATAAGGGTGTCTGCTAAATGCTGTAAATGTAAATGTTTTGTCTGGTCAGCTTCATTTCGTTTCCTGTATTTCAGCCTTTCAAAACACTCCTTCCAAAAAAGTTGGATAGGTAAAGCATTTACCACTTTGTAATCTTGCACTTAAAAGACGTTTTAGCACTGAGGGTACCAAGTGATGTCCTAAGGGTTGTTGCTAGCGCAGTTTTTGTTTCAAAATTCTCCACACTTTCTTTATTTGGGATAATTCAGGACTGCAGGCAGGCCAGGCCAGTAGCTGTACTCTTTTCTTCTGCAGCCATGCCTTTGTAATGTGTGCAGCATGTGGTTTTGCATTGTATTATTGAAAAACGCGTGGACGTCCCTGGACAAGATGTCGTCTCTAAGGCAGCAAATGTTGCTGTAAGATCTATTATATAAAGAATGTACTTTTCTGCATTGATGCTGCCATCACAGAAGTGTAAAGGACCTTTGCCAAGGGCACTGATACAGCCCCATACCATGACAGAGCCTGGTGTTTGGACTTGTTGCTGATAACAGTCTGGATGGTAATTTATATCTTTGGTCTAGAACACTTGGCGTCCATTTCTTCTAAAAAAGATCTGGAATACTAAATGGTCTGACCACAATACACGTTTCCACTGTATGATGGTCCATCCCAGATGCCTCGGAGCCAAGCGAAGTTGACACTGCTTCTAAACATGGATAACATAAGGCTTTTTTTGCACACTAAAGTTTTAAGTGGCATTTGTGAATGTAACTCTGTATTGTAGTGCTCGACAAAGGTTTGCCAAAGTAATCCCTTGCCCATGAGGTTATATCAACTATTGATGAATGGTGGTTCTTGATGCAGTCCCGTCTCAATTTTGGCTTGCACCCTTGCCCTATACACACTGAAATTCCTCCAGATTGCTTGAATCATTTAATGACATTGTGCATTGTAGAGAAAGAACTGTGCAAATCTCTTTTTTTTTTATCTTGTTTTTTAAACATTTCAATAATTTCCTCACACATTTGAGCGAAATCATGATTACAATCACCTGTTGACACTACTTGTTTGAAATCACATAATTATTTAGTTTTTTTTTTTTACCTTTTTGGAATCTGTTGCAAGCCAGAAATGCAGGAATGAACGATTATTAGCAAATGAAATGAAGTTGGCCAGACAAAACGTGAAATATCTCAGCTGCGTACTGTCTACAATGAAATAAAAGTCAAATTAAATATAAGGGATTTTTTTTTATTTGCATTTTTTATACTGTTCCAACTTTTTTCTTCCTGCTGGTTGAGCTACTAGCTTTCACTATATCAAATGGCAAAATCAACTGTTATGCCAAGTGAGTCCATGGGTGTACCATGCTGGAAGGCAGTGTTTTCTTTCTCCTTACATAACACTTGGCATTAAAAGGAAAATGCTCTGTTTTGGACTCATCCATCCACAAAATGTTTTTCCATTTTTGGCATGTCCACGTGCCACATGATGGGCAGCAGTGTACGTTTTATAGAGCAGCACCCTTGCCGTGCACACCATCGTTGTTCAGTGTGCTGATGGAAGACTCATGAACATTCACATCAGCCAATATGAAAGAGACATGTAGTTGCTTAGAAGTTATCCTGGGTTCCTTTGAGACCTTGCAAACTATTACACGTCATGCTCTTAGGGTGATCGTTGTTGGTTTTGTTTAATTAGGTTCTATTTATCCACTTTTAGCACTCGTATGAAAATCTGATGATGTTTTAGGTAATATTTATACAGAAATATAGAAAATAAGACCACCATATACTATATTGTTGAACTATATTTTCCTCACTGTGTCTATTCAGATTCATGGACGGACGACGGAAGCTACCAGTGTGATATGGGCTGGCAGAACTTCCAGGCAGGCTGCTACAGACTGAACTCAGACAAGTTGGACTGGAATTTAGCTGAGAAGACCTGTCAGAAGATGGACGCCCATCTAGTCAGCATCCACACACTCCCTGAGTTGGAGTTTATAATCACACACATGAAGAAAGGTGTGCAGACCCTCCCAAACAGTCGTTTAGTACTCTGTGTAAAGTCTGTAAGTCTCTTTGTCTTGTGTCTCTATACAGATGTAGAAGAACTGTGGATCGGGATGCATGATACCGCCATGCAGATGAATTTCGAGTGGACTGACCGCACGCCACTTATCTTCACATTCTGGCATGCATATGAGCCCAACAATTTCCAGAACACACAGGAGGACTGTGTCAATATGTGGGGTCCTGTGAGTACAGATACGAAGCTCATTAGTTCAAGTAGTTTTGAGTCCAGGCATTCCCACTCTAATTCACAACCCATAAAATTGGAAAACGGATACATTTAACCTTATTTAATATTGGCTGCAGTGCATTTCAAACCTTCTCCTATCATATTTAAATCAGATATACAGTACTGTGCAAAGGTCTTAGGCCACCTTTAGGTTTGTTGTTTTAGCAGTGGTATAATGACCACATATAACATATTGTTGACGATTGCAAATTTGGATTTGTCACTCCATAATATTTTTTTCCACTGATCTTTATTCTAGTCTTTGTGACCTTTAGCATATCTTATCTTTTTCACCCTGTTCTTCTTCGTAAAATGTAGTTTCTTGGCTGCTACCCTTCCAAAAAGACCATTCCTGATCAAGTGTCTTTAGACTGTAGAAGGGTCATCCCAATGAGATTTGCTATATACTTGCCACAGTAGCCTACAGAAGCTCTTTTTTTAATATTGCATACACATTCTAATATAGAGACTGAGAAGTAGTTATATATGGTCATTATACCATTGCTAAAACCATTACACCATTATACCATTGCTATATATATAGAATAAATAGAACTTTTTGGTTTAAATGAAAAGTATTATGTTTGGAGAAAGGAAAACACTGCATTCCAGCATAAGAACCTTATCCCATCTGTGAAACCTGATGGTGGTAGTATCATAGTTTGGGTCTGTTTTGCTGCATCTAGGCCAGGACGGCTTGCCTTCATTGGTGGAACAATGAAATCTGAATTATATCAGAGAATTCTAAAGGAAAATGTCAGGACCATGAACTGAATCTCAAGAGAATGTGGGTCATGCAGCAAGACAACGACCCTAAGCACACAAGTCGTACACACTATTTCCTTCACACTATGGCCTTTGGCAACCCATGCAGTCACTCCTTTTGGCCCATCACTAACATCTGCCTTGCGTGCACTGCACTGTACCACCTTTTCTCAATCTATGAATCCCGTCACACACCCTGTAAATATTTATAGCCTGATCATCCTCATGCAACTCCATCTGCAGGAACCTGAAGTTACTATCCGTACAAGGTAACTCATTTTTTGTCCTGGGAGTTTATATTCCATGAGACAAATGCATTCCCACAGTATTGTACAAGTCAATGATAAAACAAAAGTTCCATCAGAGCAGTGAAAAAATATCCCCATACTCAATGTCAGATCTGTACAGGCCTCAAATACATCACTTTTACAGCGCGGACGCCTCGTGTACCTGCAATCCTGATTGTGCCCAAGCAAACATAATCTGGAAGCTGTTGCACATTGTTTATGGGCAAACCACCCGATAAACGAGCCTGTACTGAGAGCATAATAAAACAGGAAACTGGAGGTAAATTGAAAAATCTGAAAATCTGTAAGGCAGACAAAACCATGAATGCAGAAAAGGTATGAAAATTAGACCAGGGTTGCCAGATTAAAGAATCCTGTTCCACTGTTGAATTTCTATCATGTTTATTACCAGGTGCAATCATTCCAACCCATTTCCCTTTACTAAGAAGAAGAAAAGCAATGATGTACTCAAAGCTCGAAAGCATCACACCAAGAATAGCAAAAAGCATTATGGCCAGATGGCTGGGTCAGAGAATCTCTGAAAAGGCAAGGTTTGTGGGGTGCTCCCTGTCCGTGGTAATGAGTATCTACCAACTGTGTTCAGCGGAGAGGCAATCCATAAACCTGCGACAGCAGGTTGTTTGGCGTCCGAGGCTCATTGATGTGTTAGGGCAATGGAGGCTATCCCATCTCTGAGAAATGACAGAAGGGACGCTGAGTCACAGGAAATGTTTATGCTGCTTACTGGATTGCGTTGCACCCTACTGAGTGTGGGACTGTATAACCATGATAAATCCTGCCCCCCATCAAATGTGGCTACGAATTGCATGCACACTAAGCCGTGGAGGTTGTAAGTGCTGGGAAATCCTTGATTTGACAAGTGCAAAAACAACCAGATGGTCGTAATGTTTTTGCTCATCGGTGGTGTGTGTGTTATTTTGTGTCGTTTTTTTGTATTGTTTAAAGGGGGCTACTGTTTTGTGGGATAATTCCTAGATTTACTGAAAATGATCTGCCCTTAAATCATGTTAAATCACTCACTCCCTTTCCAGTTACAGCCCGGCACAATAAAAATGCCCAAACTGGCAATGCTAACCGCTGAAAAAGTATGTTAAGTGTTTCAATAAATTCTTGGTTTTTGGGCTCCTGCAGGGAGCATCAGTGCCAGGGAGTGCACGGAAATACCAGCTGGCTGCATTAACACAACGGACAAATCGCACCACAGATGACTCGTCTTTGTTGTCTCCTTCTAAGAGCCATTTGTTGATTTAGGCAGAGATCCTGCAGTAACTGTGGCTTGTTAAACCTTCCAGGTGCATTCAGTCTCCACAATGCTATGTGCCTGTGGAGTAAAATGAGACGACCTTGCTCTGGGGGCACGTGAAGTGTGAATGAAGCAAATAAACACAGGGCTTACAGAGCAGAGCTTGTAACTTGAACTTACTCAGTATTGTTTGTTTTGCTCATGTGTGTTTGTAGGAAGGCCGCTGGAACGACAGCCCCTGCAATTCCACTTTACCCTCCATCTGTAAGAAACCCGCCCAGAAGACGGATGGCCAGATCCAGGACCACGGCTGCAGACCGGTATGCTGAAGCATTTATTATTGTTTACTTTTTATACAAGTATAACATCCGTTCAGTCAGTTCACGTGTACGTCTGTGATCCCGTAAGTTTATTATCCTATTATTAAGATTATTCACCTACTGAACCCATATACAGTGGTACCTCGGTTCTCGACCACCTCGGAACTCAGTTCTCTATGCATTTTGACTAGATAATGTCAGAGGTGTTAGGCGTCAATATTGGTGCATGTCCCATTATGGCAATATTTGGTCTCCCTGCTGAGTCGTCTCTGAGTCTTAGCTTTCACGTCTTTATTAGTGAGGCGCCATATTTTATTAGTGTGGAAGTCCATAAAACCATCATCAGTTTTGTTGTGGCTTCAAGATGTTTTGTATTTTCTTAGACTAGAGAAGATTAGATTTACTTTGAAAGGTAATAGCGCTGTGTTTTATTCCAAGTGGAATGCTCGTCTTTGATTTTTTAATAATGCCGGCTGACTAGGTTTCCCCTTTTCTGTCTTTTTTTTCCCTTTCTGTCTTTCATTTATTTATTCATTTATTTATTTACCCTTTTGGGGCTTTGTTTTGTTCTCTCTCTCTCTCTTTCTCTTCTTGGGTGTGTGGGTGTGTGTGTGTGTGATATAATTAGGGTTTAAATAAAAAAAAACTTGTGAGGAGTTTAAATTAGAGGATCTGTCTTTAGTCATTGTTGTTTGTTCATTAGTATTTGTTCATTATTATTATTTGATTGCTTGTTTTGTTCATTATTATTTGTTGTTATTTGTTAGAATGTCTTTGCTATGCTCCTTAATAAAAGATTAAAAAGAAAAAAGAAAAAGAAAAACCCGTTGTAGTTTGCTCCGTACTCGGTGCACTTTCTTAAACTTGTAAGAGTCAAGCCAACTCATGTCAGCCAAAACTTGATTCATGATTCATGATTCAGTACGCAGTGATTCAGTGATTCAGATTCACAATAGCCCTTGCTCAGTGGTGATATCCGCTGTGTTTATCGTGTTTTTCTTTATTATCTACAGTACTGTATTCTTAGTGCAAATAAATCTCCATGGGTCTTAAAATTTTGAGTAATAACAGCCAACCTAAAGGAAACCAAAAGGGACCGAAAGGAACTGAATTCTCTTGGCTTTCAGGCTGAGCAGTTAGCATTAGCAGCTAGTGCCTTGAGTTCACCGATAGAGTAAGTGTTTTGCTTCTACTTTTCACTTCCAATGCGTTACTCACTAAATTAGATGAGATTTTTCAGACACTTTATTATAAAATAAGCTATGTGTTAGTGTGTGATAGGCTCAGCTATGATACAGCGTAGACTTTATTAAACGGTTTGTGCTACGTTTAACTTATGATGGATTTGTCAGCCATCATAAATCAGGAAGCACCTGTACAATACAGCTCCATTAATGCATATAATGCTTATACAGTGTGGATTTTCTGGGGGTCTGGAACGGATTCGTTCAATTTACATCATTCCTTATGGGAAATATTTGCTCGGTTCTCATAGTTTTCGGTTCTCGACATGCCTTGTGGAACAAATTAACAGGAACCGTATATAACACTTACAGCAGTTAGCAAAGGTCCTTATTTAGAGTGAATTACAATTGATCCGAGCAGCTGTTTAAGGGCTTAACAGTTGGGTGGAGCCAGGATTTAGCCTTACAACCTTCCAATTTCATATCAGTCTACAAATTGCTTTGGGTTTGTAGTTTTAGCAATAATCTCGCACTGCAGGACTTTCATCTAACAACAGTTTCTTCATCCGTCCTGAAGTTTGGTCCTAATTTGTTTTTATTGGGGCAGGAAAGTCGCCTGTCCCCCTCCGTCTGTCCTTTTTTTTCCCCTCTCTGTCCTGAAATAAAGGATCTTTTCAGAGCTTGTGCTGCGTCATGCAGCTGAATCTCCAGATGTAGTCAGTCAGCACAAACGTGCCAAAGACATATTGTAAATATTGCAGTCTCTGACACACACTCTGTACTTTCAGCCTCATAACCCACAACCACATGCCATGCACAAAGTCAACGAAGCACACATACACACACAGAAAAACAAGTTTGTCTCGCTGTTGTTCTGAGGACTTTCCATTGACATAATATTGTTGTAACTAATGGCGCACTTAACCCTAAGCATTACCTCATTAACCTAACAGCAAATCTTTGGGCTCTTTGAAAATAATTTTCAGAAACCATTTTGCTAGTTGGTCAAAAATATCAGATCATTCTGTACTTGTGGGAACATTTGGTCCCCACAGTGATACATAAACATACACATACTAAGCTTGATGTGTTTTCATACATCTGTGAAACGCATTTTGCTCCCTGACCTCATTCCTTACTCCTGTTTCTTTCTTTCTTTCCTATTCATATTCATTGTTTTGCTTTTCCATGACTCCCATTGAGAATCTTTGAATGTGGCCTTTATTTAATTCGATTTATAAATCTGTTTTTTGTTTGCCTTTCATCCTCACTTTCTCCTTATACCCCTGCTGTTCGACCTGAGATTTGCATCTGACCTACACCTGTAATGACAGAATATATTATATGTTAATGTTGTCTGGAGATCAGAGGTGAGTAAGTAGAAACAAATTCCAAAAGGAAAGAAAATCTCCTGCTGCGGAGTGCAGATCAGGCATGCGTAATTCACCTGAGTGGTAACACCTGCTTATGGTCATCATCTCTGTGCTTATACAGAGCTCAATGCCAACAACTCTTTCTGCACCAGAGGCGGGACTGTTACATGTGTCATTACAACCGCTGTACTACAACAGCTAATGTATCAGAAGACATGTTTGCAATACCCAATACCTGCATGTGATCGCAGACAAAATGCATCAGTAGCGACAGATTCTTAAAAACCACCATTCAAATATCGTCCCATACTTAGTAAAGTTATTTCATATTAAAACGTGCTCCAGTTCCTCCGATTAAACAGGACTAATTACACCTTTGAAACATGAAACATGCAGTCGGTTGTTGTTCTTTAAGAACTGACGATATCCTGGATATACTCAGAAAAGTCTATCGCCTACCATGATAACAAAAGTAATCACGATACGATAAAATATCATAATTGCCCACCCCTAGTTCAACAGACTTTAAATTAAACATTTAATACACGCATTCATTTTCACACCTAAACTCTTTATACTAATGTAATGTAAAATAAGTAATTATGGAAATGATAGGGTATAGTATACTTACACTGAATAAGTTAAGAAATATATGTACAGGTACTAATCATAGATCAAACTTAGCCAAACTAAAGTTATAAAATGAAGAGCCGTTTAGTTGCCGAAAGAGTCGACTCACTAGAAAGACAGAATTTGCACACTACCGTATTTTCCGGGCTATAAAGCGCACCAGGTTATAAGACACATTAAATGAAACAAAACTCTTAAGTTCCGTCGGAAGCTCAGTTTGGTCTTCTTTACGCAGGCCGTCTTCTTGCTTCCTCCACTTCCGTACCATTGATTCGTTAATGTTGAATTCTCTCGCAGCTGCTCTATGTCCATGTTGTACTGCGTGACTGATAGCGTTGAGTTTGAAATCCGCTTCGAAAATGAATGAATGAATGCACGTACCCTAATGCTGAAGCACATACCGTATTACTCCGCGATGCTGCGCACTACGTTTGCCTTAAGCTTCGTAACTTACCAAGGCCGTGCTAAAACATTGACAGATTTATGAGCGCTGTGTACCATCTACAATCGGTTCTAGGTCAGAAAGCAAAACCAGAATTAATTCATACATTAGACGTACTGCATTTTAAGGCGCACTGTCGATTTTTGAGAAAGTTAAAGGATTTTAAGTGCGCCTTATGGTCCGAAAAATACGGTACTTATGAACTACTCCATCTATCTGACTCTGCCACGCCCACGCACACAAACATGGACCCTATTGACACACAGAGCTGATTTTGGCTGTTATTTTAAGAGAATTTCAAATATATTAGATATATAATATATATAATATTAGATATAATGTTAGAAATAATGTTAAAAATTATATTCGGGGCTTCAGCCCTGGTAAAATTCCTTGGCAACTCTCCTGGTCTGAGGTCTGAGTCCATAAGTTTTGAGACTTCTAAGACATTAGTAATTCACTAACATAATATTTGATAATATTTTGACAGCTACAATTTTTTTAATGCTGTTAATCACGTTTCCATTATTTGGCCACGTGGCATGCCTGGCACATGAGATAACAGCTTGCGCATGCTGTTTCTAGTAAATGTACATAGTGAAATGATTATTGTGCATGAAAAAAGGCATTGTCCTGGTAATCGGCTGTTTTTCTGTGCTCTGTGAGTCTCCCTGAGGAACGTTGCAATGAAATGTCCTGCAGCCAACCAGATAAGACACGATGAAAGTAACGTTACTGAATTATTAAAACGTAATAAATGCATTCTGCTGAAGCTTATGTTGTCCACTTGTATGGCTGTTTTGCCTTTTTAAGAAATAAAGCGTTTGTTTAGCATCAAATACATTCTACATACAATAGGCGACAATTTAATTGACATAATTTTCGCTTCGCATTCGTGTGTTGTCGATTTGCTCAATGATTTCATTTTGGGAATGATAATAATTTCATTTCAAATGTAAAATAATAGTCTTAGGCATCTTGGAAGGTTGTTATGTAAACCATAGGCAATACATCTGTCTCCAGCACATCGATCTCATCAAACAGGAATGTGCGGATGTTTCTGTTGGAGATTGGCTTTTTTCAATTGTTCCTCTCGACCACCCTCTTCCCCAAAACTGGAGCACTTGTTAAACTCAACAAGCACTATGTTATAAAAGTCAACAGGCCATGAAATAACAATGTACTAAACATTTTAGGCATGTTGTTGAGAAGAGAGAACACATCTGTTCCTGAAATAATGATGTGTCAGGACAGCTGGATGCATTAGTCTTATTACTTCCTGTCAATGACTGATTGGAATTGACCTCTCTCTTTCTCACCCTGTTTTGTTTATATTTTTTTCCCAGGGCTGGAAATGGCACAGTCCTGCATGTTACTGGACTGGAGATCTGACCATAAACTTCAACAAGGCCAGAAAAGTGTGTGCTGGCTACAATGCTACATTGGCTGTCATCAACAACAGGTAATGTTTGACTTTTGTTAATGGACTTTAATGGCTTTTATTAATGGACGCCTAAATCGTTGAGGACACGATAGCCTAAAGTGTCTCTGGACTAATATGTATTCCTAATATGTAATAAGTATTCCTCCCAGGACATTATTGCAATTACACGTTTTGTTATACACGTGTTATTTCCTTTGTGTGTATTGGAACAGCACAAAAAAGCAGAGAAAAAAAGGCAGATTTGCCATAATTTCACACCAAAATTATTGGCACCTTCTCAAAATTTTGGGTTAATAACTTTGTTTCAAGCATGTGATGCTCCTTTGAACTCACCTGTGGAAATTAACAGGTGTGGGAAATATAAAAATCATACCTGAAACCAGATAACAAGGAGAGAAGTTGACTCAAACTTTGCATTGTGTCTCTGTGTGCGACACTAAGCATGGAGAACAGAAAGAGGAGAAGAGAGCTGTTGAGAACCAAATTAGTGGAAAAATATCAACAATCTCAAGGTTACAAGTCCATCTCCAGAAATCTTGATGTTCCTTTGTCCACGGTGCGCAACATAACCAAGACGTTTACAACCCATGGCACTGTAGCTAATCTCCCTGGACGTGGACGGAATAGAAAAACTGATGAAAGGTTGCAACGCAGGATAGTCCAGGATAGTTCCAAAGAAATTCAAGCTGTCCTGCAGGCTCAGGGTGCATCAGTGTCAGCGTCAACTATCTTTTTACATTTAAATGAAATGAAACGCTATGGCAGGCGACCCAGGAGGACCCCACTGCTGACACAGAGACTTAAAAAAGCTAGATTGCAGTTTGCCAAAATGTACGTGCGTAAGCCAAAATCCTTCTGTGAAAACGTCTTGTGAACAGTGAAGAGACCAAGCTGGAGCTTTTTAGTAAAGCACATCATTCTACTGTTTACTGAAAACGGAATGAGGCTTACAAATAAAAGAACACAGTACCTACAGTCAAATATGGTGGAGGTTCGAAAATGCACTGGAAGCCTTGACTGTCTGCAAGGCATCATAAAATTTGAATATTACCAAAGGATTTTGGTTCGCCCAGTGTCAGAAAGCTGGGTTTGCATCCTAGGTCATGGGTCTTCCAGCAGAACAATGACCCCAAAAATACTTCGAAAAGCACCCAGAAATGGATGGAAACAAAGCGCTGGAGAGTTCTGAAGTGCCCAGCAATGAGTCCGGATCTAAATCCCGTTGAACACCTGTGGAGAGATCTTAAAATTGCTGTTGGGATAAGGCACCCTTAAATGATGAGAGCCCTGGAGCACTTTGCAATAGAAGAATGGTCCAAAATTCCAGTTGAGAGGTGTAACAAGCTTGCTGATGGTTATAGGCAGTGGTTGATTTCAGTTAGTTTTTCCAGAGAGTGTGAAAATATTAAGTTAAAAGTGCCAATGACTTTTGCCTGATATTATATCAGTTTTGGCCATTTTGCTCTTTTTTTGGTGTTATTCCAATGCACACAAAGGAAATAAACATGTGCATAACAAAACATGTGTAACTGCAGTAATTTTCTGGGAGGAATATTTTTTTTCTGGAAAAATTTCAGGAGTGCGAACACTTTCAGCCATGACTGTATATATTTTTTTATTATATTTTCTTTAAATATGTGCTCTGTGTTTAATTTTCCTATTTAGCTTCTGTTGATTTAAACTATTATGATAAACGTATTCCTTGGGTAAATTTGAATTCTCACTTATAATATCTAGGCTGCCCAAGGTGGTTGGGATTCTTTTTTGAGCCTTGGTCCTCCCAAGGTTTCTTCCTTAGAACATTTAGGGAGTTTTTCCTTTCCACTGTCACCCTAGGCTTGCTCAGTTAGGGTTGTGAGCCTAGATATTTGTAAAGCTGATTTGGGACAATGCCTCATTGTAAGAAAAACACTGTGGTAAACTAAAGCCAGCAAATTAATACTAAATGTGTGTGTGTGTGTGTGTGTGTGTGTAGATTCGAGCAGGCGTTTGTAAACAGCCTCGTACTGGGACGTGTAGATTATCCTCTCTGGTTGGGTTTACATGATGGGAACAGCACTGGTCCTTTCCGCTGGGTGACTGGAGCCGAACTGACATACACCAACTGGAACCGAGACGAGCCAGGTACAAACACATAGAGTCAGACTGTGGTAGCCTAGTGGTTAAGGTACTGGACTATAGACCAAAAGGTCCAGGGTTCAATTCCCACCTCTGCAAGCTGCCACTGTTGGCTCTTTGAGCAAGACCCTTAACCCACAATTGCTTGGATTGTAAGACTGTGTAAGTCGCTCTGGATAAGGGTGTCTGCTAAATGCTGTAAATGTAAATGTATTACTGGTACCCTTTGTAAGTATGTATTAAAAGGGAGTTTTTTTCATAATTTGCTTACACTAAACACATGGCAGAACTCTAAGCTTTAATAAAAGTAAGTTGGTTTGTTTATTTATTTTATTTAACATCATTTCCGGCATCAATGGCTATTCGTGTCAGGAACAAGGTTATGTCGATACGTGGTCAGTCACACCCGGTCATTAGAGGGCCCATTAACCTAACGCATGTCTTCTGAAAGTCAATAGAAACCCGAAGCACGCAATAACCCAACACTGAAGAGGAAAACCGGGGATCACGTACCAGGGACTTCCACACACGTGGACCCCAGGTTGGATCCGAACCCCGCCGGGATCTCTGGAGCTGTTTGGCGACTGCGCTAAACCACATGTTTTAAAAAAAATTATGTGTACATTAAATGGATGGCTAAAATCAATGTGTATCATGAAAAGTTACTGAGCTTGTGTCTTGTTTTAAGTTCATCTGATGTTTTGGGACTCTTAACAAATCATCCTTTACTTCTCTGGCTGGGAAATGAGCCATGAGGGAACCCTGGGTGAGCTTAATTTGTGGCTTCTATCAAACTGAGCTCCTTGCACCTCCTCATAAACAAATGACATAGAATAGGGTCTACATACATTGGGCAAAAAAGTATTTAGTCAGCCACCTGATTTGTGTAATTCTCCTACTTAGAACGATGACAAGAGGTCTGTAATTTCATTCAGCATAGGTACACTTCAGCTATGAGAGACAGAATAGAAAAAAATCCAGAAATCACATTGTAGGATTTTTAAAGAGTTAATTGTAAATCCTGGTGGAAAATAAGTATTTGGTCACCCACAACAGCAAGATTTCCTGCTCTGACAGACCTGTAACTTCTTCTATAAGAAGCTCTTCTGTCCTGCACTCGTTACCTGTATTAATGGCACGTGTTTCACCTCGTTATCTGTATAAAAGACACCTGTCCACAGCCTCAAACAGTCAGACTCCAAACTAAACCATGGCCAAGACCAAAGAGCTGACGAAGGACACCAGGAAGAAAATTGTAGGCCTGCACCAGGCTGGAAAGAGTGAATCAACAATAGGCAAGCAGGTTGATGTGAATAAATCAACTCTGGGAGCAATTGTAAGAAAATGGAAGACATACAAGACCATTGATAATCTCACTCGATCCGAGGCCCCACGAAAGATCTCAGAACGTGGGGTCAAAATGATCATGAGAACGGTGAGCAAAAATCCCAGAACTACACAGAGGGACCTGATGAATGCCCTGCAGAGAGCTGGGACCAAAATAACAAAGGCTACCAGCAGTAACACACTACGCCAAGAGGGACTCAGATCCTGCAGTGCCAGGCGTGTCCCCCTGCTTAAGCCAGTACATGTACAGGTCCGTCTAAAGTTTGCCAGAAAGCATATGGATGATCCAGAAGAGAATTGGGAGAATATCATGTGGTCAGACGAAAACAAAATAGAACCTTCTGGAAAAAAACTCAACTCGTCGTGTTTGGAGGAAGAAGAATGCTGCGTTGCATCCCAAAAACACCATACCTACTGTGAAGCATGGGGGTGGAAACATCATGCTTTGGGGCTGTTTTTCTGCAAAGGGGACAGGACGACTGATCCGTGTTAAGGAAAGAATGAACAGGGCCATGTATCGTGAGATTTTAAGCTTAAACCTTCTTCCATCAGTGAGAGCATTGACGATGGAACATGGCTGAGTCTTTCAGCATGACAATGATCCCAAACACACCACTTGGGCAACGAAGGAGTGGCTCTGTAAAAAGCATTTCAAGGACCTGGAGTTACCTAGCCAGTCTCCAGACCTAAACCCCATAGACAATTTGTGGAGGAAGTTAAAAGTCGTGTTGCCCAGTGACAGCCCTAAAACATCACTGCTCTAAAGGAGATCTGCATGGAGAAATGGGCCAAAATACCAGATACAGTGTGTGCAAACCTGGTGAAGACTTACAGGGAATATTTGACCTCTGTCATTGCCAACAAAGGTTATGTTACAAAGTATTGAGTTGAACAAATTTAGACCAAATACTTATTTTTCCAGCCATACTTTAGCAATTACATTCTTTAAAAATCCTACAATGTGATTCCGGATTTTTTTTGCTCTCATTTGTGTCTCTCATAGTTTGAAGTGTACCTAGGCTTAAAATTACCAACCTCTCTCATCTTTCGAAGAGTCGGAGAACTTTGCAACAATCAAGTGGCTGACCTAAATCTTTTTTTTGCCCCCATGTATATAAAGTGCACTACATATTATATAGGAAACCATTTTGGCTTAACCATAGGGCTACTTAAGTATGTTTGAATTCAAGGTTAAAAGATTCAAGAGTTTTATTGTCATGTGCACAAAGTAAACCGGCATTACAGTGTACAATGAAATTCTTACTTTGCTAATCCTCCTGTTTTCTCTTTTTAAGCCCTTTTGTGGTTCTCACCATTTTTTTTTTTTGGTGGGCTGTTATCACTAACCTTCTTAGGATCCATGGTGACTTATTTGCGCTAAGAATATGAGTAAAGTTCTGCACTGAGTGAGAGCTCTTGTGAGGGCATACCAGTCATGTGATTCGATTCATACAAGTTGTAGCAAGTGTGGCGAGTGCCGAACGTATGGCAAGTGCCGAGACGACTTTTTTTTCTGAAGTGCTGATAGGGTTCACAAACTTTTTATCGCATGTTTAAGTTGATGCCATGCCATTTCATTTGAGATGGACAAATCTTCTCCTGCTCATACTCACATACTGTGTAACATCTCGCTCTCTGCCTAATATTGCTTCTGTCCTCCAGCCCCAGTTAAAAATGGCTGCGTAGTCATGGCGACGGGCCACGCTACAGGCCTGTGGGAGGTGAAGGACTGCGAAAATTACGTTGCAAAGTACATCTGCAGGCAAGAGAAGGTCTCTTCCCCATTGCCCCCGAAACCCCAACCTACACCCCCGGTCACTGGCTCCTGCCCCACTGGGTGGAAGAGTTCCAACACTATACACCACTGTTTTAAGGTGAGTGTCTTTATTAGTTGATGGCTAAATATTTGTGACTGGATTGTACTTTGTGTGTTTGTGTTCTCACTGCTGACTCACTCTTGCAGGTCTTTCATGTGGGAGACCTGGAGAAAAAGCTCACTTGGATCCAGGCGCATTTGTTTTGCCAGAAGCACGGCGCCGAACTGGTCAGCTTCAGAAACCCTGAAGAGGAGAGCTACGTCTTTATGGTTTCTCCAGAGACCTTTTGGTGAGTGCATTTTGCAATGGATGTGTGTGTAATACTGGATTTAAACACACAAGTTTTGCTTAGTCCTTAATAGGGTTGTGATTCCAGTGGCATCTCCATTTGCTTTGTTTACTAACCACTAGTGAGGACGCAAAAGTCTGAGAACCATTAGTGAAAGCTTTCGAATTTTGTTTTTCATTACAAAGTCATGGAAGCAGCCAAAAAAAAAGAATAAACAGTAAAACATCAAGTCTGATTACAAACCTGACCCTTTGATTTTGGGTTTTGTGGATGTTTGGCATACCGAGTGTATTTGAATTAATACCTTGTGACAGTCAGGTCCTCTCTTAAACACCTGAGCAACCAAAAGTATAAGATTAAAGTTCCATGTCACTGGTTCTCACCACCTTACTTTGCTTTAATGGACCTTGTTAAGACGTAATTTTAAAGTATGAGTGCTCAGGTGTGTTTCACTTTGTGTTTCTCCTCTCAGGGAGGAGGAGGATCGTGAACAGAACTGGCTCTGGGTTGGTTTAACACGCCGGAGCAGTGAGAGCTGGACGTGGAGTGATAAATCACCGGTAAGAGTGATCCTGCATAATGCACATACCAGTCTAGCAGTTTTTCTGCTCTGACACAACATCTAAACCAGACACAATGAAATCTTACACTCGGTAAATGCAGGGTTTGAAGCAAAGGTGCAAAAACATTGTTTGCAAGCATGTAGTTTAATAGATGTATGCTAGCTAGGACATCTGTTCATGTTTGACATAAGGTGTTGTGGGGGAATTTTTCTTTTTCTCACACAATATGCTTATAAAGTTTCCTCAAGTAGAAGTATAAAAGTTCGTGCTACTAAATGTACTTAAAGTAAAAAAGTATTTCTTTAAAAGCCTTCCTAACTCAATTTTCAATCTATTTGTGAGTCTGCTCTGAGAGAATGCTGTGTTGCGATGTAAAGCGATGTAAATTTGACTTGACTTTATACTTTTGGATTTCCGTTGTTGCAGTATTCTCGAAGTTTTGTATCATCTGTATCATCTCTATGATTGCTCTTAGATGTATTGTAGAAATGCCTATAGAACTATATAGAAATGCTCCAACAAAATCGTGAAGTGAAATCAGAAGGAAGTTACAACAACTGAGAGGTGCAGGTCAATGTCACCACCATTTTTGGTGATGTTAACCCTAGCTTAAGATTCTGATTTGGTGGTTGTCTAAAATTACCTAGATAAAAAGGAAAAATAAATAGATCAATAAATAAATTCATACCAGCTAACGTGTTTTGAAAATCTAGTGAGTAAAAAGTACAGATTTTCTTTTGAAATGTAGTAAGGAAATGTAAAAAAGTGTGAAATTATCAAGAAATAATCAAGTCAAGTACAGATACCTAAAAATAATTACAGTGGCGCTTTAAAGTTTGTGAACCCTTTAGATTTTTCTATATTTCTGCATAAATATGACCTAAACAAGATTTTCACACAATTCCTAAAAATAACATAAAGAGAACCCAGTTAAAAAACAATGAGGGACACAAATATTATCCTTGCTCATTTATTTTTATTGAGGAAAATGAAATCCATATGACATATATGAGTGGCAAAAGGATGTGAACCTCTAGAATTAGCAGTTAATTTGTAGTTAAATAGGGCAGGTGTTTTCAATCAAATGGGATGACAATCAGTTGTGAGTGGGCACCCGGTTTTAATTTAAAAAGAACAGGGATCTATCAAAGTCCTGCTCTTCAACAACGGGACGTTATTGGTGGGGGGGAGGAAGGAGGGGGAAGTGTGGATCATAATTACGACGAAAAGGAGATTTCATATATGACCGGGAAGGAAGGGGGGGCGAAACGGGGAAGTGGCACGAAAAAACTGGGAAAAAGTTACAAAACCATCTCTAAAGAGTGATTTGGACTGGCACCCACAATATTACACACAGCCTCAGTGACTTATTGCTTGGTGTGACATACTCTTGATATAAAGTGTTCGAAGACCACTGGTTACGACCAACAAATATCACACCAAGAGCAAGGCGTTAATAGTTGGCGAGGTACAAAGGACCCCAGTGTAACTTCTACG
The DNA here is from genome assembly GCA_025084515.1 of Ancistrus triradiatus. Lineage (NCBI taxonomy): Eukaryota > Metazoa > Chordata > Actinopteri > Siluriformes > Loricariidae > Ancistrus > Ancistrus triradiatus. The sequence continues at coordinate 57,187 of JAJAGP010003523.1, forward strand.
TCAACTGAAAGGCCTCTCTCAACATTGGCTACTGTTTAATTTCTGAGTCCCACCATCAGAAAACACTGAACAACAATGGTGTGCATGAGACAGTGATGGACAAGCAGAAAGCCACTGCTCTCCAAAAAGAACATTGCTGCTCGTCTCGCAGTTTGCTAAAGATCACGTGGACAAGCCAGAAGGCTATTTGGATAAATGTTTTTGTGGACGGATGAGACCAACATAGAACTTTTTTGGTTTTTAAAAGAAAGCGTTATGTTGGAGAAAGGAAAAAACGGCATTCCCAAGCATAAGAACCTTATCCCATCTGTGAACATGGTGGTGGTAGTATCATGGTTTTGGCCTTTTTGGCTGATCTGGGCCAGACGGCTTGCATCATTGATGGAGCAATGAATTAATGAATTATATCAGAGAATTCTAAAGGAAAATGTTAGGACATCTGTCCATGACTGAATCTCAAGAGAAGGTGAGTCAGCAGCAAGACAACCGACCCGAACACACAAGTCGTTCTACAAAGAATGGTTAAAGAAGAATAACGTAATGTTTGGAATGGCCAAGTCAAAGTCCTGACCTTAATCCAATCAAAATGTTGTGGAAGGACCTGAAGCGAGCAGTTAATGTGAGGAAACCCACCAACATCCCAGAGCTGAAGCTGTTCTGTACGGAGGAATGGGCTAAAATTCCTCCAAGCCGGTGTGCAGGACTGATCAACAGTTACAGGAAACATTTAGTTGCAGTTATTGCTGGGGGGTCTCAGGGGGGTCACACCAGATACTGAAAGCAAAGGTTCACATACTTTTGCCACTCATTAATATGTAATATTGGATCATTTTTCTCAATAAATAAATGACCAAGTATAATATTTTTGTCTCATTTGTTTAACTGGGTTCACTTTATCTACTTTTAGGATTTCTTTTCTTTTTAGAAAATATGATGATGTTTTAGGTCATATTTATTTTCACTGTGTGTAGTTCTTTGTTTTTCTCCCTCAGGCTAGCTTTTTGAAGCTGTGTCAAACCTGACAGTTTAAATAAGGAGTTACCTTTGTACAAAACAATATTTGTAACTCATAACATGATTCAACTAAAAAACCTGACTCAGACTTACACACCAGAGACCTAAAACTTGCCCCTGACTTGCATGCTAACAACTCACAACTTGCGACACAGAGAATCAAGACTCGACTAAAACTCACATGCCAGAGACTTGAGATTTGACTTAGACTGGCATGAAGTGACTCGTGTACACGCACACGCCTGTTTTCTTACTCTGGATTGTCCACGTACGTCTGTCAGGTATCATATGAGAACTTTGGAAGAGGTCCGTACACTTCAGCGCAGTGTGGAGCGGCCAACCCAGCAGACATGAACTGGGTAAAGGTGGACTGTAATTCTGAACTGGACTGGATCTGCAAAATACCAAAAGGTAATCTTCCTCACACTCTTTGGCACACACACTCAAACTCCATTTGGACCTAAAGGCTTGTCTGTTTTTTTTTATTCAGGGAAAGCTGAGATACAGCCTGAGGCTGCTGAAGGTCTGTATTTCTGTATTTTGAATGCGTGTGTGAGTCTGTATGCTTGCTTGGTGCATCTTTGGAATATTCTGAAATAATACTGGGATAACATGGATTGCATTTACATGCACTTAAAAATCAAATTTTGTCAGTAATCTGATCAACGTTCAGCTAATGGGTAACCTCTGGGTTTGCATGACTCTGGCAACAATTGGATTTCTACTTTGCAACCAGCCAATAATCTCACAGTTGGATGTGATGTAAACTTCAAACTTTAGTAATTGAATACTGAAATTCTTTGTTTCCTCGAGCATAAACCATGTTTCAGTGTCTCCACAAAAGTGCTATGAAACAAAATCCCATTTTGTGGGTGCTGCATTTAGTTTGAGGGTTGCCAGGTCCCGCAAGAGCAATGCACCAGGTCTATGAGCCTAAAAGAAGCAAAATCTCTTAGAGTAAGCAGACCTGGCAACCATGTTTCATTCCGCCAGCCGCTCAAGACTGGAAAATTGATTGAAATCAGATTAAGGATATACATGCCCTGAGAAATCCAAGTGTTGAAGTAAAATCCAGCTCTCTATACAAGATTACTTAATCTGATTTCTGTGCTGTTTGCCTGACCACTTGAATAATCAGATGACTGCAGAAATCCAATGATGATTAGAAAAGGGAACATACCAAAGACTGATAAAAAACCTATTAGAACATTTTTTTTGAATGATTCACTCAATTGTTATGCTGATTATAGGATTTGTAATGAACAACACTGTAATCAATTTGAGAAAAATGCAAAACAGAAGCATTTTCACTCTCCGAATTTTGGCGCCCACTGTATAATATTTCACACAGCAGTGTGTCTTCTTTGTGTGTGTCTAGAATCTGATCTAGAGTGGGTAGATTTCGAGGAAGCACAGTATAAGCTGTTTGAACATCGCCTCACGTGGGAGCAAGCTCAGAGGATGTGTGCCTGGTCCGGTGCCTCCCTCACCTCCTTACATTCTGCCAGAGAGAAAGGTTTTCTGGCGGAAACTGTGCGCAAGGTACACACACATTTAGAATAAACCCTGACAAAAATATGCTCTTAGATGTGAAACCTTTGTTCATGCAATGAAGGCTGGTTGAAACATGACACAAAAGTAAGCCAAAATCACTTTCTCAAACCTGTGACTGTCAAAGAGTGAATTTATAGCAATATGAGTCTGAATCCCCAAGGAACAAACCAAAGCAATCGTGGTGAAGGAAACCTTCTAAATGAAGAACTTTAGAAAAAAAACTTGAGATCAACAGAGTTAAAAGGTATATCTGAATTTGTTTGTCAAAAGATAGTGGGACTATGGTAGTAAAACACAACAACGGAATACAAGTGAGGTAGTCAGAATTAAGAATTAACCCTGCTCAATACTGTATGGTGCGCTGTCACATAAAAGACAGTTTCTCATTCGATAAATAGGTTTGTGTCCACTATTAAATTAATCCACTATTAAATTTGTTGTAACGATGGTATAATGACCTTCATTCCAACCTTTGTGAGCTTTAGCATATCTTGGCTTTTTCACCCTGTTCCCCTTCGGAAAAAAAGTGGATACTTGGCTGCTACCTTTCCAGAAAGATCATTCATGATGAAGCTTTTTTGGACTGTAGAAGGGTCAATGAAGCTGCCAGATGCTGCTATTGCTCAAGTGTAAGGGGGTCACACTAAATATGTGCCACTGTAGCCCATAGAAGCTGTTTTTTCTGGATTTTTTTCCGGATTTTAATGCTGCATTATATATGATCATTATACCACTGCTAAAACAACAGTATATCTAACCTAATGGTGGCCTAAGAGTTTTGTACAGTACTGTATGTCCTGTTGCATTTATGGCACGTGCAGGTATTTCAGAAGAGAGCAGCTTTGTGTAGTTTTTGTAACCTCCTTAAGTCGCCAAACTCGCCAGAAAGAAACAGACGTGGGTGAGATAATGAGCTTAGACTGGACTTAGATATAAATGTAGATATAAATAACAGATCTTCACTCTTAAAATGGAAAAATACCCAAACAAATGGACTGACAGTGAAGTCCAGACTTTACTGAGCCTATATGCAACGGAGGAGGTACACTTTAGCATTCGTACTGGCAGTGCGAAGGCAAACCAAAATAGGCCCTTGAACGAATGTATGTTATGGGGTGCTCCGCATTGGTAGTTCCTCCCAAATTAGTCCCTAAAACTGTTTGGTGAGAAAGAGTCTATATAGAGAAATGGTATTTACCTTAATTATGTCCACATTATCTGTAATCTGTCCACATCCTTTCCCCAGATGTCGAGAATAGAAAGTGATCTCTGGTGGATTGGACTGCACACGTTTGAGAACGATGGCCGATTCAGGTGGTCTGACTACTCTGTGCTCAACTATGTGTCCTGGGGACCTGGACAACCACGTCCCATCACTAGAGACCGCAAGTGTGTACATATATCGGCATCTAAAGGTTCGCCAGTGTATATTTTCTCTTTTTGTTCTTCTCATTCTTGGTCACACAGAATATACACGTCCACTCACTGAGCACTTTATTAGGAACACTTGTACACCTTCTGATTAAAAGGATTTTCTAATCAGGATTGGAGGTTTAGGGGAGCTGAGTAACCAAAGAGAAACCATTATCCCCATGATGAATGACCTGCAGAGAGCTGGGACCAAAGTAACAAAGGCTACCATCAGTAACACACTACGCCGAGAGGAACTCAGATCCTGCAGTGCCAGACCAGACCTTTTTGGGAGGCATGAGGGACTACTGTATTTTTGATGTAAAAAAAAGAATGCACTATGTCAGGATGCAAAACAGGTGTCATGAACAAGGCAGTTCATTCTTCTTCAGCGAGTTTATTCTTCTTCTAATCTCATCCCGTGGGGTCAAAATGATCATGAGAACGGTGAGCAAAAATCCCAGAACTACACGGAGGGACCTGATGAATGACCTGCAGAGAGCTGGGACCAAAGTAACAAAGGCTACCATCAGTAACACACTACGCCGTGAGGGACTCAGATCCTGCAGTGCCAGGCGTGTCCCCCTGCTTAAGCCAGTACATGTCCAGGCCCATCTGAAGTTTGCCAGAGAGCATATGTAGTATGTAGTAATAGTTCAAAAAAATAACGTGAAAATATGCATATAGGCATTGGAAAGACTTTTAAAGACACCAACAAATCTTACATTAATGCTGAACCTGAGAGCCACAAAGCCATCACTTGGATCAGACCATTTGGGAGGCATGAGGGACTACTGTATTTTTGATGTCAAAAAAAGAATGCACTAGGTCAGGATGCAAAACAGGTGTCATGAACAAGGCAGTTCATTCTTCTTCAGCGAGTTTATTTTCCTTCGTGGCCTTCCCAGTTTCCAAATCTGAATCCAATATAACACCTTTGGGATGTAGTAGAATGGGCAGCATGAAAGTGCAGCTGAAAAATCTGCCGGAATTACAAGATGCAGTCATGTCATCATGGAGCGGAATCTCAAAGGAAGGGTTCCAATATCTTGTGGATATCATAAGTGACAGTATAGTGTTCCTAATAAACTGTTTGTGAGTTTATGTATGCTGGCCAAGTCTCACTCTCAGTATGTCTACCTCAGGGGAATGGGCAGATCAAAAGTGCCACATCGATTTGCCCTATGTATGTAAGAGAGTAAATGTCACCGGTACTCCACCTCCCACCCCGGCCCCTCCGTTTACCCCTGCAGGCTGCCCCGATGGATGGGCTCCATTCCTACACAAGGTAAATGCTAAACTAGAAATATCTGGCCAAACTGTCCTGACATTACACCTGCCGTCAGTAATAATTATGCCCAGACGAGCAGAGTTGCCATACATGATCCGTTTTGCTGTGTCATTGTATTTATTAGTTAACCTGACAAAAATAGAGCTTGAAAGCAATTCGTCACAAAATGTTGATCAGGCTACCACTGGAAACAGGAATGACTAAAAACAAGTAGTTGAGACCTGAGGGCTCTGTTCAGTTTGTGCTTAGTGAGCAGGTCTGGAATATATTTTTGAACATTGTCTTTGAGAGCTTTGTAAACAAGTCGATTTATTTACCGTATTTTTCGGACCATAAGGCGCACTTAAAATCCTTTAACTTTCTCAAAAATCGACAGTGCACCTTAAAATGCGGTGCGTCTAATGTATGAATTAATTCTGGTTGTGCTTTCTGACCTAGAACCGATTGTAGATGGTACACGGCGCTCATAAATCTGTCAAAATGTTTTAGCATGGCCTTGGTAAGTTACGAAGCTTCGGCAAACCGTAGTGCGCAGCTAGCGGAGTAATACCCTATGTGCTTCAGCATTAGGGTACGTTGCATTCATTCATTCGTTTTCGAAGCGGATTTCAAACTCAACGCTATCGGTCACGCAGTACAACATGGACATAGAGCAGCTGCGAGAGAATTCAACATTAACGAATCAATGGTACGGAAGTGGAGGAAGCAAGAAGACGCCCTGCGCCAGGTAAAGACCAAACTGAGCTTCCGAGGGAACTTAAGAGTTTTGTTTCATTTCATGCGCCTTATAACCCGGTGCGCTTTATAGCCCGGAAAATACGGTAATCCTTAGAGGTCACCAGTCATACACCACTCGGTGTGATTGAGTTGCTTCCCTTCTTTCTGACAGGGTCACTTTGCCGTGGAAACTTTTGCCAACCTTACGACATTAGTTTCATAGAAAGTGGAATATACAGTGGTACCTCGGTTCTCGACGTTAATTCATTAATTCCAGAAGGCTTGTCAAGAACCGAAAACGATGAGTACCGAGCAAATTTTTCCCATAAGCAATAATGTTAGTTCAATGAATCTGTTCTAGACCCCCAGAAAATCCACTATAGAAAAATCTAAAGGGTTCACAAACTTTCAAGCACCACTGTATATGCATTAATGGAGTTGTATTGTACAGCAGCTCCCTGATTTACCATGGGGAATCCATCATAAGTTAAATGTATCAAACTGAGGAGTTTAACGAGTGTTTGGTAGAGCATCTATACTGTCTTATAGTGGATGATAAGTAATGATAAGTACGTTCATGTTTAAAACACTTACATTAACCTACAATAATCATTAACACAAAGCTTATTTTAGAATGAACTGTTGAAAAATATCATGTAATATAGTGTGTAATGGATTGAAAGTGAAAAGTAAAAGCAAAACACTTTATTGGTGAACTCAGCATAGCTCCTAAGCTAACTGCAGCCTGTGTTCTGGAGGATTTCCTTTCAGTTGGCTCTTATTACTAACCTTTTTAGGACCCATGGAGAGCTATTTGCACTAAGAATACAGTACTGTATATGTAAAAAAGAAAGAAAAACACGATAATAACAAGCAATAATGTAAATTCAATGAATCTGTTCTAGACCCCCAGAAAGTCCACACTGTATGAGGCATTACAGTGGTGCTTGAAAGTTTGTGAACCCTTTAGAATTTATAGTTCTGCATAAATATGACCTAAAACATCATCAGATTTTCACACAAGTCCTAAAAGTAGATAAAGAGAACCCAGTAAAACAAATGAGATCAAAATATTATACTTGGTCATTTATTTATTGAGGAAAATGATCCAATATTACATATTAGTGAGTGGCAAAAGTATGTGAACCTCTAGGATTAGCAGGTAATTTGAAGGTGAAATTAGAGTCAGGTGTTTTCAATCAATGGGATGACAATCAGGTGTGAGTGGGCACGCTGTCTTATTTAAAGAACAGGGATCTATCAAAGTCTGCTCTTCACAACACATGTTTGTGGAAGTGTATCATGGCACGAACAAAGGAGATTTCTGAGGACCACAGCGGAGCTCTTCACTGAGAAAGCTTTTGTGAGACTGAATCACTGAATCACTGTGTACTGAATCATGAATCATGAACCCTGAATGAAGTTTCAGCTTTAGTGAGTCACACGGCTCGACTCTTACAAGTTTAAGCAAGGAAACGTTGAGAACCGAGACATATTTTTCTGGTCAAAATGTGTTGAGAACAGAATTCAATAGGTTCCGAGGTGGTCGAGAACCGAGGTACCACTGAATATGGGTTAAGTAGGTTAATGACTGACAACGGACATGCGAATGGCTGTTACATTAACATTAAGAACATTAAGCAGCGCATATCTATATAGGCAAAATCAAAAACATACAAAAACCGTCCAAAACATCCCCAGACATTTAAAGCATGTTTTGTGTTTGATTAAGTATCATGACATTGTGGTGCTTATGGTGTTCTTACATGTGTAAAGTTGTATTAATGTGTGGACCCCACCCTTTCCTGATAGTGTTATAAGGTGTTTGGAAAAGATGAAGTGAAGCGTGTCACATGGTCTGCTGCACGTCTGATGTGCCAAAGTCAACGAGCAACGCTGGCTACAGTGCCCACTCACGTTGAGCAAGGTAGAATCACGTAAACAAATACACACATGCATTATATTGTTGAAATATACTATTTTATATATTGCCAAGCAAAGCACAAATAAGAAAAACATTCATACTGGCGTCATTAGCACATAACTGACAGGCTGGCAGCTAACAAGCTCAACTGCTCATACACTAGTATGCATTTGTCACAGGGAAAAAGTTTCCCTAGTACATTCTCTATTTAAATCATTATTAGCTTTGTGATTTATTTAACAATATTCAAAAGTATTCGTAAGAGTTAAGGGCATAGAACCTCCACAGATGTGGAAAATCCACGGTTAACCCTTATATCCCCCAAGCCTTGAAAGTGTGACATCCCCCAAAAAATACATCGTCTACAATTCTGTGGATTAATGTTACATACAGTTCATGCATTTATGACTTCCTAAACTTCTTACTTTGTATTTTTGATTTGACATTTTTTGCAGCGATTTTCCACAGACTGCAAAACGAAATAAAAAAATAATTTAAATATTGATGGCTATCGGGTGAACAATCAAAACCATGAAAGTGAAACCCATGAACGCTGAGGGCTGACCATAACCATACAGAACTGTGCGAAAGTCTTAGGCCACCATTAGATTAGATCTACCACTGCTTTAGTGATGGTATAATGACCATATATAATTGTTTCTCAGTCTCTTCATTAGAATGCAACCAGAAAATACAGGAACATGTATGCAGTATTAAAAAACTGAAAAATCAGAAAATCAGCTTCTATAGGCTACAAATATTTGGCAAGTATTTACCTCCCCTTGAGCAACAGCAGTATCTGGCAGCTTGTCAAGTTGACCCTTCTACAGGTTGAAGAAGCTTGATCAGGAATGGTCTGTTTGGAATGAAGAGGAGTGGAAAAGAGTATTATGGATTGACAAATCCAACTTTGAAAGGGTTGGGTCCAGTCAATGCCAATATGTTATTTATGGTCATTATACCATTGCGAAAACAACAAATCTAAAAGTGGCCTGAGACTTTTGCACAGTACTGAACATCTACTGTTTTGCGGGGTGTCTGCAGTACCATCACTCTTTTTATTTTTTAAGTTAGAAAAAGAGAAAAATGTGACCTTTGTGCTGTGTTATCAGAATTCGGTACTTTTTTGTGCATTGTTATATAATATGTTTTTTCTATTACACCAGGCTGTTTGAAAAGCTTGTAATTTGCAATGTCCTTTTCACTGTTATGTGTTATTGCTGCTGGAACACTGCTCTTTCCCTCAGGGAAACTCTTCTAAGAAAAGAGTTTAGGGTTACTTTGAGAACTTGTAAGAATCATTTGCATGTCTGGCTTCTCTCTTGTGGTCCAGGGCATGCTTCAAATTCAGACGTCTGAGTGCAGCACTTGTTGAGTCTGTTTAAGATGCATTACATTTAAGGAGCTCAGAGGAATAGCAAATTCAGGATGTGTCCTAGGAATCACCCTTATGGAACCCCACAGAACACCAACAAAGACTATGTTATAGCTATGAACTTTTAGAGCTATGAAAATTATGTCTGTCCATCTATGTTTTTGTTTTTTGTAGCCTTTCTGGTGACTCTGCTGCCCAACACCAGCTTCCATCTGTGGATGGGGCTCACTTCAGATTCCCAAGGACACTTTAAGTGGGCGGAGCCTGGCTTACTTAGCTACACAAACTGGGCCCCTGGAGAGCCAGTAAACAGCAGCGCACCAAACAAAAACCCGGTACTGAGAGAATATTTTTATAAGCCGTTCTTTTTATAACATCTGAAGCAGTTGCATTTTTTGAACACCAGAGGGCACAATCATACGTCATATACAGCATATCTTCTGTTCTACCATGGAAACTGGATATATTTTAATATATTTGGAGATGTTTAACAATGTTTGTGTGGCGCCTTTTACACACACAATTGATACAAAAGGGTTTTTGTTTAACGATGTATACAAGAAAATGTGTCCTGTTTTGGATTGTGTACACTTCAGTCATTTATCGAATGTAAACTTGATAATCGTGAGAAAATCGTGAACTCAGGATTGTGAATCGAATCGAATCGTGAGCAGAGTGTATCGTCACACTCCTAATGCTCAGTGTGTTTATGAGCACAACCATGTTAGGGTGTCCCAAATCGTTTACAGTTCTGTTTCCTATAGCTTAATATATGGTATGTAGACTGTAAGGAATAGTGATTAGGGAACCATTTCAGACACAGTTTATGACTATGATTGCTTCATGTGGTGCGATATTTAAAAAAATTGATCGCAGTTAACGTGTTAGTGCATTATTAACATGTTTTGACAGCCCTATACAAACATCTAATAAAGTCACCCAATTCAAATCAATGTCTGCTCAGTTCTCTTACCTGTGTTACTGTCTAACCATTTCCCCAATGCTTTGCTAGGGTAACTGTGTGGTCCTCCTGCACAGCAGTCCTCACAGAACCACAGGAATGTGGGCATCTAGAGGGTGTGAAGCAGAGAAACATGGCTACATCTGCATGAAGAATAAAGGTATTTCCTGATTATACATGCTCATGTGGACAGTTATTTTGAAAAGTGGATATCAGGCATGGTTCCAATATCTACTCATCGTGCAAGGAGGTGGTCAGCCAAGCCATGTTTTGTGGGTAACAAATAATTGAGCTCAGTTTTGCCCAGAAACATTTTTGTAAATAAATGTGTTCTTAAAGGAAATGTGTTCTTGACCAAATACTTATTTTCCACCATGATTTACAATTATATATACCCACACACACACATACACACACAGTGTAGTTCTACTGTATATTTACAGACTGTACTCCATTTGTTCGTACTTTGTTCATCCTCTTTACTCTGCTCTGTAATGGTCAGGACCCTCACAAGACCACCAGAGATCAGCTACCATTTGGGTGGTGGATTCTCGGCATTGCAGTGACACTGATGTGGTGGTGGTCAGTTAGTGTTTGTTGTCCTGATAAGCGGGGTTCAGACACAGCAGTGCTGGTGGAGTTTTTCAACCTCAGTGTCACTGCTGGACTGAGAATAGTCTACCAACCACAAATATCCAGCCAATGGTATTCCTATAGGCAGCATCCTGTGAGCACAGATGAATGATTAAAGGATGACTAACAGAAACTGTGCGACTTTACATCTACAAGGTGGTTCAGTTAGGTCGGAGTTCCTAACAGAGTGGACAGTGAGTGGCCTCACTAACACGCCACCACTGCAGTGCTGAGATTGATCCACCACCCAAACAGTACTTGATATGTGGTGGTCCTGTGGGGGTCCTGAGTGTTAGAGAACTGAGTAAAGGGGAGAGTAGATATACAGTTTATTGTCTACAGACTGCAATTATAAAAATACTATTTGTTCCTGTATGGTAAATAGAGCTGATGTAATGGACAGTGAGTGTAGAAACAAATGTTTAAATATGTATCAGAGGAATGAACATATTTATGAAAAGTGTCATGGATTTACTGTGTTAACTCAAAGGACAATGATGTAAACGGATGGCTTGTTTTGGCTCTGACTACTAATCAAATGGTTATTCAAATCCCAGCTCTGCCAAGCTGCAAAGGGCCCTTGAGCTGGACCCTTAACCTTTAACTTCACCGCTCAAGTGTAAGTCTTTCTGGATTGGAGTGTCTACTTAAAGGGGCAACTGTAAATACCCGATCACTCAAATACAGACTGTCTGGGCTATTTTAAAGCTTGGGAAATGAAAACTACGGTTGTTTTTTTAACTATACCTTCCTTTTACAGTCTTTGAAAAAAGATGGTGTGTGTGTGTGTGTGGTTGTGTGTTGACAGACTCAGCTATTCCCCCTGGTGACGACCCTCTGCCCCCTAAATTGAATGGGCCCTTGGAGTTCCAGGGCGTGCAGTACCGTGTGTTACAGAAGAGGCTGGACTGGGAAGGGGCGCTGCATGTGTGCGAGTCGCTTAACGGAAGCCTGGTTTCCGTGCGAAATCCGCGGCAGCATGCCTACCTCACGCTCCTACTCAACGTCCTCCGCAAGCCGGCGTGGATCGGGCTGCACAACGACGGGGTGAGTGTGTGGTTGAAGCAGCGTGACCGTGGTAATGCTGTTCACTTTGTACATGCCACGCTGTGTGTTCAGATGTCATGCCGAGTATGTAAACGGCACTTCTGTGGCACTAGGGCCGGAGCTACAGATGGCTGGGTGAAGAGGAGGTTACGTTCACTGACTGGCAAGACAAGCAGCCCAGTCAGATGGTTGGGTGTGGTCACATGACCAGTGGTGGGCAGTGGATGGTGTCACCTTGTATTGCCAAACTGGGTGCAACCATCTGTGAAATTAACACAGGTAGGGTGCTTGTGTCTCATATTAGGGTCAGAGACGAAACATGTCTTTTCGTGTCCGTAGCCCATGCACTCTAAAAATATACCAGTGCACGATTGTTGACATTGTTGTGTTTTCACTTGACCGAAGAATTTAATATATAAAGCACATAGCCGTCAGACACAAAAAGCCATCTCGTCCTTGACCTGTATATTCAGTGGTGCTTTAAAGTTTGTGAACCCTTTAGAATGTTCTATATTTCTGCATAAATATGAACTAAAACATCATCAGATTTTCATAAACTCCTAAAAGTAGATAAAGAGAACGCAGTTAAACAAATGAGGCAAACATATTATACTTGGTCATTTATTTATTGAGGAAAATGATCCAATATTACATATTAGTGAGTGGCAAAAGTAAAAGTAAGTGTGAACCTCTAATAATAGCAGTTGATTTGAAGGTGAAATTAGAGTCAGGTGTTTTCAATCAATGGGATGACAATCAGGTGTGAGTGGGCACCCTGTTTTATTTAAAGAACAGGGATCTATCAAAGTCTGCTCCTCACAACACATTATTGTGGAAGTGTATCATGGTATGAAAAAAGAGATTTCTGAGGACCTCAGAAAAAGAGTTGTTGATGCTCATCAGGCTGGAAAAGGTTACAAAACCATCTCTAAAGAGTTTGGACTCCACCAATCCACAGTCAGACAGATTGTGTACAAATGGAGGAAATTCAAGACCATTGTTACCCTCCCCAGGAGTGGTCGACCAACAAAGATAACTCCTAGAGCAAGGCGTGTAATAGGTCACAAAGGACCCTAGGGTAACTTTTAAGCAACTGAAGGCCTCTCTGAAATGTTGATGATATGTTAATGTTCATGAGTCCACCATGAGAAGAACACTGAACAACAATGGTGTGCATGGCAGGGTTGCAAGGAGAAAGCCACTGCTCTCCAAAAAGAAGCAGTTATTGCTGCACGGGGTCACACAAGACACTGAAAGCAAAGGTTCACATACTTTTGCCACTCACTAATATGTAATATTGGATCGTTTTCCTCAATAAATAAATGACCAAGTATAATATGTTTGTCTCATTTGTTTAACTGGGTTCTCTTTAGCTACTTTTAGGATTTGTTTAAAAATCTGATTATGTTTTAGGACATATGTATGCAGAAATATAGAAAATTCTAAAGGGTTCACAAACTTTCAGGCAGGACTGTACACTATATATACGAAAGTATTGGGACACCTACACATTGCACCTACAGGAGCTTTTCTGTGATCTCGTTCTAAATCCATAAATCAAATAAAGTGGTCCGCTCTTTACAGCTATAACAGGTTCCACTCTTCTGGGAAGGCTTTCTACAAGATTTTGCATTGTGTCTGTGGGAATGTTTGGCCATTCGTCCATTTGTGAAGTCAGACACTGATGTTGAACGAGATGGCTCGTCTCTCAATCTCCCTTCAAATTCATCCCAAAAGTGTTTGAACGGGTTGAGGCAAAGGCTCTTTTTGCATGCCAGTCGAGTTCATCCGCACCAGACTCACCCAGCCATGCTTTTGTAGACTTTGCTTGGTGATCCAGCTATGCTAGAACAGAAAAAGGGCCTTCCCCAAACTGTTCCCACAAAGCTGGAAGCATAAAATTGTCCAAAATGGCTTAGTATGCTGTAGCATTAAGATTTCCTTTCACTAGAACTAAGAGGCCAAGGCCAACCCTATAGCATTATTCATCCTTCTCCAAACTTGACAGTTGGCACAATGCAGTCAGACTGGTATGGCAGGTTGTCTTGGCATTCCCCAAACCCAGACTCGTTCATCAGACTGCCAGATGGAGAAGCGTGATTTGTCTCTCCACAGAACATGTTTCCACTGCTCCAGAGTCCAGTGGTGGTGTGCTTTCCACCACTCCATCCAACCACTTTCCCTTTCCCTCATCATTTCAGCAGTAGAGGGTACTTATTACCACGGTACCCTGCTGAACGATATCATGCTGGTGCTTTAGATGTTTTCACCATGTTGGAGGTGCAACCTCTTTTTTAACAGATCAACTTTCCACACATAACTGCATTTAAGCCTTTACTTTTTCCTCCCAAAGCGGAGCCAAACTTTTGAGGGTCCACCTTCCGCGA